>PVKE010043467.1:0-13366 GCA_004027555.1 Craseonycteris thonglongyai | reverse complement strand
AAACAAAAAACAATAAAATAAATCTTAAAAAAATGAAATTGAGGTTATATGAACAGTTTCAGTTAGAAACATTTGATTGTTAAAGAAGACAGGATATAAAAATAAAAATATACGCATGTATAGTCTATTGCAGGAAAATAATACAATATAGCAATAGCATTACATATTAATATGTATAACAGATGAAAGCTGACTCATAATAAGATGTCTGAGAAGCCACGTGTGAGCTATAATTATCCTCCTTATGTAGGGCTGTACCAATTAGGATCATTATATGTATATGAAATATCTCAGAACCAGAGCTCAAAATGGAGATTCAGCTGGGGCTTCTGATCACATAGTCATATTCTACTTAACCAGCCCTGATGACAAATTACTCCAGAGATCTCAAGGAAACCAGGTACAAATCATTGACTTTATAGTTATTAATTTTAAAAAAGCAAACTTCATGCCTTGATCATGGTTCAATGTCCTGCAGGTAATTTATCAAACAATGAAGGCTGATTGCAGGGTGTTGAAATTGAACTCAACACAAACATGAGCCGAGATTTATTTGATTAAAGTCCTTCAACATTACTCACACCTATATAATTTCTCTTCTTTACTCCAACAACAGTCTATAAATATTAGAATCATTTGGGACTGTACTAAGGAAAAGATGACACACTCAAATGGAATTAAGGAGTGTGTAATAAAGAGACTATTTCAAATGATGGTTGGTTCAGCCAATACAGAATGTTGCTATTCTCCAGAACTTGAAACGGTGGTAAAATGTTAGCAATGCAACATCAGAAAAGACAAGAATAGAATAGTTTTTTGCAAAGAGAAATAAGTAACTGTATGAAACTATAACTGATGGAAAGTCCAAAAGCTGTGGACCTCAGAAATAGCACACAGCCAACTACTGGTGATGAATCACAAGAGAATGCTAACTACTCTCTTTCACAACTGTGATATTGTGCAAGAGGTCAGGAAAGATCATTGACACAGTTTCTACTGTGCAAACTTCTGAAACACAGAGCAGGTGGAGAAGATGGAGAATATATCAGGAGTGGCAAAAAAACAAAACAAATCCAGCATGGTGTCAGGATAGGGTAAAAACATGGCTCTTACCTTATCATGCATTCTCACAAATCTACAGTATTTTCTGGAATATAATTTGTACTCAGACTCACTCAGGAATTGAGACTCAAAATTACAGGATATAACAACATGAAAGCACACAAATTTTATACTCTGAATCATTTTTTCCTTCTTTCCTAAGAAGACATTCCATCCTGCAGGCAATGATAAATTGGTTGAGGGAAGGTTTTCGGGTAGAAAAAAATTAGCAAAAGCATAAAACATATTGTGTTACGATACCAAAGTATTATTTACTACTGCAATAATGAAGAGTTTGATTTCTATGATCTCATTTTAATTGACATTAAAATATTTATATCTTTAATTAATTAATATCTTGATATTTATGTATGTTTAACAAAATTTAAGTTAATCCTTTTCTATAACTAGACAAATAAGGATATTCAGGATCTCAGAGATTAAACCATTTTTCTAAAGCCACATATATTTTGGTCGCTAAGCCATACCTAGAGACCACATCTAGTTCTCCAATTCAGTTTTCAATCTACTTCTACCATAACAGTTGGTCATATAAATTATTTCCTAATATAGTATAATGAATAAATAGGTAGACAAAAATTGGTTATATAATTTTTTCTAAATTTCAACATGACACTGGGCACAAATATTAGGACAAATACTTATAAAACTGATACATTAAAAAAAAACTCATCCTTAATTAAACAACAATATAATAGAATGCACTCTATTGTGATTATCTGTATATTGGGCTAATGTTAAAAGTCAAAAGAATGACTATTTTAACTGCATTCCGAAGTCTACAAATTAAAATATGTTGTAGCATCTTATTTGTATACACTGGATTTTTATATAAATTACAGATAAAATAAAATATTTCACATATGAAACTTGTTTGATTAAAGTGCCCAAATAAAAATCTATATTGGGTACTTTTTAAAATTAATGTTTAAAGGTCATTACACGTATGGACTGTAGTATTATTTCCTTGAAAATAGCTGAGCACTCAACGACTATATCTGTATAGTACTAAAATAAACTTCCATGGGCTAAATTATAATTACGTAGTTCCAAAGCAGAATTACTGTTCGTGTGACTAATTGTATGTATCAACTGGCTAGGCCAAGGTATCCAGATATTTGGTAAAATGTTATTCTAGATCAACCTTCTTCAACCCACAGCCTGCAGGCCACATGTAGCCCAAGATGGCTTTGAATATGGCCCAACACAAATTCATGTACTTTCTTAAAACATTTTAAGATTTTACTGCTATTTTAAAAAATCTCATCAGCTATCGTTAGTCTTAGTGTACTTCATGGATAGCCCAAGATAATTCTTCTGATGTGGTCCCGGGGACCCAAAAGATTAGACACCCCTGTTCTAGATGTTTCTGTGAAGATATTTGTTTAGATGAGACTAACATTTATATCAGTATATTTTGAGTAAAATATATTATCCTTCATAACTTGGGTAGGCTTCATCCAATCAGATAAAGCCCTTAATAGTGAAACAAACAAACAAACAAACAAAAAGACTTAACTTTTTCTGGAGGAAAAGGAATTCTGCCAGCTGACTGCCTTTGAATTTTAATTGCAGCAACAACTTTTGTCTAGATTTTTAAAGATTTATTTTTATTGTTTTTGACAGAGAGAGAGAAAGAGAGAGAGAGAGAGAGAGAGAGATAGAGAGAGATACAGAGACATAGTCAGAGAGAAGAGGAGAGGGCCCAGAACAGTCTCCACAGTTGCACATCATTGGTTTTTCCACATAGTTTCATTCCACGGTTGGGCGGGGCTGCACAGGGCAGGAACTGGGCTGGGGTCTCGCCCAGGTGAGAACTGAACTGGGGGCACTCTCCAGGTCAGCATGTGGGCCTGCAGGGGCCAGGGCTGGGATTCAATCCTCAGTCCCCAGGGCTGCAAATTGAGCGCTTAACTCACTGAGCCATCCCGGCTTCCCCTTGTCTGGATTTTTAGGCTGTCAGTTTATCCTACAGATTTTGGACTCGTCAGTCTCTACAATTTTGTGATCCAATTCCTTATAATAGATCTCTCTTTCTCATTTTCTCTCTCTCTCATAGAATTATTATATAACCAAGAAAACCTACTTCTAAAGATATGTTCAAAAGAATTGAAAACACAAACTCAATCAGATACTTATATGCCAGGATTCATTGCAGCATTATTCACGATGACCAAAATGTAGAAACAACCCAAGTGTCAATTAATGGATGAACAGACAAACAACATATGTTATATACGTACATGAAATATTATACAGCCATAAAATAAATAAAGTTCCGATACATGTATTCACCTTAAAAACATTATGCTAAGAGAAACAAGCCAACAACTAAAGGATGAGTACTATGATTCCTCAAAACTGTCAAGGTTATGAAAAATAAGAAAAGACTGAAAAAGAGTTATTGAACGCAGGAAATGAAGGAATCATGACAACTTAATATGCTGTTAAATTCTGAATGGGATGCTCTGAATGGGATGTGGGAACTGAAAAAGGACATTAATTGAAAAACTACTGAAATCCAAATAAAACCTAGAGTTCAGTTAATAGTGCCAATGTGGGTTTCTTCATTTTAACAACTGATTTATGGTAATATAAGATATTAGTTAACGTTAAAGGAAACTGAGTATGGGGTATATGGAAACTCTCTGTGGTATGTTTGCAATATTTTTGTAAAAATACAATTGAGTGACCAACTTTATTTTTGTAAAAAATGTAAAAATAAAATTATTCTAATAATAAGTTTGTTAAAGAATATAGAGAAAGAAATAATTTAAATGCTGGGTTTATACTCAAAGAAAATGCTTAACAAATATGCAAAAAAATAAATAAATACAACCATCAAACCTAGAGATTTGTTTTTTTTATAGCTATCTGGTAAAAAGCTTCTATTGGAATTTAGGGAATGCTCATTTTATAGTCCCTATAATTTAGGAAACCTGCGGTTGATCTTCCCATCTGATAATGATAAAGAAATATTTTTTTGAAGTCTAGGAAAAGTATCCATGGAACCATGTCTTCTATACATATTAAATAAAGATGAGCACCTACATTACAACTAATTTTGTTTTGGTGTTTATCGTTGGCTAGAAAAAATTCTCAGCACTTTATGTGCATTAACTCATTTAGTCCTTTAGCAGTTCTTAAAATAGGCAATGCTATCATCCCCGTTTTACAAATAAATAAATAAATCAGGATATGGAGATTAAGTAAGATACTTAAAATTACTCTGTTGTAAATTGCAGAGCTGAAATTTAAATCCAAAAAGTCTGTCTTCAGAGTTCATCATGATAACTACTAAGTTATAATGTTCCTGTAAATATTAGTAAAGATTTAATAAAAAATAAATTTTATCTTTTATAACTAAATTTGTATCTTTTTTATTATTTGAAGTAAATCAAATAAAATACATATTACAGAACAATGTAATTTTGTAATTACATACTCTTCAAATAAAGGTTTAATAAATAGATATACAACAAGCATAGACTATCTGGGCCTGACTGGAAAAGGTCTTTGATTTAACCCATATAAATGATTTGCAAGATTTGCATTATATAGTTCTCTATTATACTAGCTGACTTCCAGTAATAAAAATTCTTAGTAGTCAAACTTTCACATAAGCTTGTTCTATTTTTTTTCTTTTCTTAAAATTAAAGTCATAGAACAAATCACTAGTAGTTTTGGAAAAACAAATTAGTGAGTCAATGAGTGAATGAAGGAACAAATGAATTGGCAGAGATGGTAGAGGGAAGTAACAGTGATGATAGGGGTTTAGGAATGGGAAGATCATTTGTCTTGAAACTCAAAATTTTCAACTCCTGAGGAAATCTACTTTACATTCAAGAGGGAAGGATAAATCAATCTTAAATCTAGCAGAAACTTTCTCTGAGGAAAAAATTCACAAGAATTCTGTACAAGAGTTGGTTGCAGTTTAGAGAATGATTTTATAATCATCAAGAAGAGCAATCCCAAGGTGATTTTTGATACAATCCCAAAGGAATGTGAAGAATTCACCAGATAAAGCCTACATGGCCTGGCTACTTGCCCTATTAGTCTGCATATAAAGAATGAAAATAATTCTCATTTCTTTCATTCAACTTGTTTGATTACAGCAAAATTCTTGAACAAAAATACATTTTTTTGTTATAGATCAGAAGGTGCACTTAACTACCTAAATTTTATAATACATATACATGAAATTTTAGTTTCACGTTTTTTAAGCCTCTATGCCTTACAACTTTAAAACCTAGTCAAAAGAAATAAAACTGAAGGTAATTTTGAAAGATTGCAGTACAAGTTGCTATGGTAGAGTTGAAGTTGGAAACTTAGCTGAAGATTCAGAGTTCAAGAAAAGCTTCTTTTAGCTGAAAATGCGGAGCTGAGAAAGTGCAATATTTGATTCCATACTTGAAAGAAAGAATATACATTGGACCCATAAAGGGAAAGAAGAAAATTAAATCTTTTACATACTTTTCTCATCTACTTGCTCTTTTAATTTTCTAGAATTTTGCTGCGTGGTTCAAAGTTCAAGTTGTAAAGATATTTTCATTTAATTGAAGAAGTAGGAATTGGTTTTGTTTTAACTAGATATATGAAA
Source organism: Craseonycteris thonglongyai (assembly GCA_004027555.1). Taxonomy (NCBI): domain Eukaryota; kingdom Metazoa; phylum Chordata; class Mammalia; order Chiroptera; family Craseonycteridae; genus Craseonycteris; species Craseonycteris thonglongyai. Next base: position 7,644 of record PVKE010043467.1, on the reverse strand, counting down.
TAAATAAATACCAAAATGAAACAATAAGCACTCATTTTTTTATGGCATCAAAAGTGCATTTGGATTTCTCCTATATAAGATGATGTGAATTAGAGAAGACATATCAAGTTAACATTGCCAAATCAACTATAAACACAGATATTTTTTTCTCTAGGGTAAATACAATTCACCTTTAAAATGCTTTTCTTGGCTTCTAGACTGCTTTTCATCCTCCCTCTTTGGCTACTACTTTTCAGCCCCCACAGAAAATACCTGTTTATTGATTTTTCTCTTAAAATTGATTTCCTAGGGATATTTCCTGTCCTTTACTAGAACTCTCTCTTCTGTTAATCATATTTACTAATATTATCCTACATTAAATATTCAGAAATGTACATATCAACACAGATGTACCCACCCCGTTTTGATCTCTGCTCACTGCAGCATATGTTGGACATTTCCACAAACATCTCAAATTCAACATCTTAAAACACTCATTTGCTTCAATATTCCCTGTTTCAAAGGATGGTGTCACTGATGCATAGTTAGCAAGTCAGAGAGCTACACAGGACATTTTCTTCTCCCTTATGGACGCATTCAATCCATCAAGTCTAATTGTTCTCTATCAATCTCTAAAGTTTTTGTTGCCCTTTATTCTAAATTCTAAGGTATTGTCCAGATCATTGTCATTTAATATAGATTTCTAGAAGAAATCTAGAAATCCTTCATAATCTTGCTAAACTCACATTTACCTCATTTGAAATAATTGCCTATAATGAACGTGGAATAATTATTGGTAGTATGTGTTTCCAGATCACTCTTCTCTTAAATCTTTCAACAGTTTTTCGCTGTATTTAGGACTAAGTATCATTCTCTAACCAAAACTCTCAGGGTCCTGTGTTCATGCTTATGTCTTCAGTCTCATGTATTTTCACTTCCCCTTATAATTCCACCTACCAAATATAACTTATTTCTTATATCTAGATATTTATACGTTCTGTTTCTCCAACCTGAACTATTTGCCTTTCTTTCACCTCACTTTCACTTGAGAAATCCTATTATCTTTCAACTTTCAGTTTAAATATTTGCTTACCAAATATCTAAATTCTAGTATTTAGCTTAACACTCACTGATGTTTTCTATGACAGTAAAAATAAACAAGTAAATTAATAATAAATGTCTACAATTACCAGAAAACAGAGCAGAGTCTTTTCATTAGGAAATAAACAGGTTGATGGATAAGAAGTTTAATAATAAATTAGAGAAACCAAATGGACTACAAGAAAGAGTATAAAAAGATAAATACATCTTACAAATGCTCACATTTTTATTCATCTCCCTTTCTGTTATTATAAAGCAAAGTTATCAAATCCACTTTTTCAGCAACTTACTCATACCACATCTTATATGTGACATTCACTGGTAATTACTTACCTTCTTATTTTTTCTAGTCTACCAAAGCATTCTCTCATTTTTCCTACATCACTCTCATAAAAACGTTAGTGGGCCATACTGTCATAATGTATTAAGTTCAAATGTCATGGTGTCAAACAGTACATCAGTAGTCAAAAAGATACATATTTTCATTTTGTCAAGCTCTTGAGAGTGAGAATAATATGGTGGTGATTACGAACATAGATGCTAAAGCAGACTGTGTTCAAATATTGGCATAGCCATTTCCTGGTTGTGTCATATTGGATCAGCTAACTTCATTTATAAAATAAACATATCAGTGCAGTTATTATAAGGTTTAAGTCTGCTTGAAGAATTTTATAGGTGTAGATTATGTACAGCAGTATCTGGCACACTATAAACACCATATATGTGACAGCTGTTATTATAAGTTATCTGTTCAACTATTTAACATTTGGTATGAGATTCTGGTGCAAGGTGGAATCAACAGCAAGTATTCTAATCTCTCACTCAGTTCAATCTAGTCAACTTGCCCGTGTAAATCAGAGGACATTGGATTGATAATCACCAAAACTACTAAAATAAACCATCCAGTAAATGTGATCACTGATACAAATTAAATTTTACAAAAATAATGTACAAAATCCATATACTGACATGGAAATTGTAGTGGGTATTCTGTGCACTAAAAGCCAAGTCATAAAAACAGTGAGTCTCTCACTATAAATTTAGGACATCAGAGTTGCATATGAAGTCCTTTCCTTTTATTTCTCTTTTCTTTTTTTCTTTTCTTTACAATAGATAAGTCTGTCTGTCTGTCTATCTCTCAGTTAAAAAACAATAAAAAAATCTCTGCCAATATTTTTGTACAAAATTGGGGTAATTTTTCTTAGAATCATTTGGTGAATGTGCCTCTCTTCAAAGAACTGACCTCATGCTACCAAATATCTTTCTGTGTGTTTTGTGTAAGAGGAAGAAAGATGCCACATGCTTATAAAACCTATATCTAAGAATCATTTAATGTTTCAGCACATGATTAATGTCTGGATTATAGATAGCACTTTATATTTGCTCAAAACGTGCTTTATTTGGGGGGAATTTGCACTTGAATAGCCTTCATCATAAAATTTGTCTAATAAAAATGGTTTGGTATCACAAAAAATTTAAATACAAGTTATATAATCAACCTAGTTCAAGTACTCCTAGTTATTTAGCCACTGTTGTTAAATACATAAGAGGAAGTACAACATAAAAGTTATTCGGAGACTCTGATATGTGACCTGTCTAAAAAATTGCCCTTACCACTTACCAGACATTTAAATGGCTAATGTCCACATTGGTAACACAAGAAAATATTTATGTTTATTATATGTATAAAGTATATATACATATATAAATATATAATTCATATATTTTACATATGTAAGTGAAGACTTATATGAAGTCAAGTAATATTAGTTTCTCAACTATCCTTAACTCAAATAGGTATGGCCAAGAATCCATAAAAATTATTGAACATGACCAATTTTGCCATTGAAATGCTTACAATTTAAGATAAACCTTAACCAGTTATTGAATCAGTTTGGATGTCAGAATTAACTAGTACCTAGTAGACTCTGAGCTCTGGAGTATATGCATGAGTAGAGGACAGAATATAGGAGCATAATACAACATTCATACTACCTTCAAGAAATATTAACAAATATTAAATATGGCAACTCCAGGATTATTAATTGTAAAATAAAAGATTTAGATTTGTTTTTGACACAGCCTCTTTCCAACTTAATATTCTGTGTTCAGTGTACAATGCAGCAGGAAACAACCCAAGATTGCATTGGTTAGAGCCAAACCATTTGATACAATCAGAAAGTGTTATAAATTTTAGAGAGAAAACTCGGCACATGTTATCAAAGGGACATATAAGGGGAATTACTAGAAAGTAGATCTGAAGAACTAATATGATTTGGTGGAACACAATGGGAAATAATTCCAGGCCAAAGCAAACTACAAAAATGTAGGTATGGAATCAAAAATGAGTGAGTGCAAATAGGAGCACATAATATGGGAGTAGTAGTCCAGACAATGTAAGGTTTTAGAATTCAGAAAAGAGAATATATTCATGTGTCACAAAAATTGGGATATTTTGCTCTCCTTGTTTTAGAAGGTCTATCTATCTATCTATCTATCTATCTATCTATCTATCTATCTATCTATCTATCATCTATCTATCATCTATCTATTCATATACCTATATCTATATTCATTTCCTCAGGGTACATATGAACTTGGAAGAGGTTATGTTAGGTAAAATAAGCCACACAAGGAAGGGAAAAAAAAAGAATGCTGTCACTGGTATGTGGAATCTTAAAAAGTAGAATACATAAAAGTGGAGAAAAAAATGGTGGTTACCAGGGTCAGGAAGGTGTAGAAAATGGGGAGATGTTGGTCAAAGGTACAAAGTTGTTATTATGAAAGATGAGTAAGTCTAGATTTCTAATATGCAGCATGATCACCACAGTGAATAGTATTGTGTTGAATCCTGGAAATTTGCTAAAATTATAGACTTAAGGTGTTCACCACCCACATATAAAAAAAAAATGTAACCATGTGAGATGAATATGTTAATTAGATTGATTATAGTAATCATTTAACTAAGAATTTGTGTATCAAATCATCATGTAGTACACCTTAAACATATATAATTTTTATTAAAATAAATTAAAAAAATAAGAAACAGAGCTTTTGCAAAGTTTGAAGAGTTAGGTGATGTAACTAAATAGATAGTCTATGAATATTAATCTGGCAATAATAAGCAGAAAGTCTTGAAAAGATCAGAGCCTAGAGACAGAAGTTTCAATAAGGAGGCCCTTTTGATAGTCTGACTATGAGGAGATAAAATCTCAGGGTAAAATTAAAGAGTAAAAATGAAGAAGAAGGGAAGGACATGAGGTATACATTTCAGAAGTTAAAAAGATGTAGTAGCATTTGAAGGGAAATAATAATAAATGATGATTTCCTACTTTCAAACCTAGGAGTTTGGATGAAAATTAAGCCAATAGATATAGCAATGTGGAGAAAGAAATGTTAAAAAAAATACTTTTTACTTATGTCATATTGAGTCTTACGTGATGGTTAACTCCCAAATAGAAAGCTGGGTGATGCAGCTTATAAGTCAATTAGAGTTGAAGCAGAGATTTAAACTTTGTGGGTAGCAGTGTAAAAATGAAAACTTAGAATGTGAGAACAGGTAATTCTGCAAACGAGAGAAGAGACAATTACAAGAGTTGACTTTTGAAAATAATCACTATTAAGATTCAAGAGAATAAAAGGTGGGTTAGGGAAGTTAAATTACTTAGGAAACACCATCTCTAAAGAACTAATGAAATGTCAATATGAATAGCCCCTGAAATGACACAGTTTTACAGGCAAGCAAAGTTTTAAAAGTCAAAGAATAAAAATTCAGTTACAAAAAAAAAAGAAGAGAGAAAGAAATGTCCTTTCATCAAAAACAAATGTTGACATTTTAATAAGCAGACAGGTCTTTCCACTACTAACTTAAGTTCTTCATATCACACAGTACAAGTGAACTGAACATGGACTTTTTGTGATATTGAGACTAGATTTTCAGTATGGTTGGAAAGAGGAACCTTAAATGAAAAACTGTTATTATCACTTAATATTGTGATAATTAATTTGAATGCTAGAAGCCATAAATCTTATCAGGAAATTCAGAATTCTAAGATGGATTTTATTTTTTCTGCCTAAAATTCAACCACTCATTATTAATGTGTATTTGTAACATATTTATAGCTTATTCATAGAAAGGAATGTTTTCTGTTCTCCCACACTTTTTCATATATAGATTTTTTTCTAATTCTTTTTGTTTGTTTATTTGTTACTGGGTACATTTCTCTCAGTGCTTTTATTTTACTAATTTCAGTTTTATTAACATTATTTTTATTAATTTTATTTATTAGTTAATTAGTGTTTAAAGAATACTATTTTATTGAAAAATATTCTGGTAGATGAGTTTTCATAGAAATAAAAATATACAGAATTAGAACCAACACTTCTGATTTTCCTTAACATTTTTTTTTTTTTTTACATTTACTTTGTGGCAAATGCTTTTCTAAGTGCTTTATGTGTAATAAATAATTTAATGCATAAGACAATATTACCAGGTAAGTATTGCTGTTGAAACAATGCTATAAACATGAGAAAAGCGAGTCAGTTCAACTAAGTAACCTACCTCAGTTCATATCTGTATAAAATTCCAGCAAATTTCTTTAGACCTCTGAAATTTAAGGATAGGACAATTTTCTTTTTTTCTTTTGACTTATTGCTGAGCTGAGGACATTAGAAAACTTAGAATGCCATTTTGTTTATTAATGTTCTAATGTTTTATTTTCCTATACATCTGCACTTTGTGAGATTTGCCAATATTTTGTCTTTCTTGAAAAACCACTTATTCCTAATTTACTTATTTTTAGTAATCTTTTTAGCCACCAAAACAACATTTAAGAAATCTGACACCAAATAAAATAAAGTGACTGGAGGGAAGCTGGTATGTCTCAGTGTGTTAAGCGCTGACTTTGCCGTCTTAGGGACCAAGGATTGAGTCCTGGCCCCGGCCCATTCAGACCCATATATTGAACTGTGGTGTGTTTCCCATGTGGGAGGCCCCCAGTTCATTTCTTGCCTCCTAGTTGGGCCTGTGGCTCCTGGGGGTGTGTCTCCTGTGCAGGACGCCCCCAGCCCAATTCCTGCCCTGCACAGTCCCAGACCACCTGTGTGGAATAAAACCATGTTAAAAACTGATGACCTGCAACTGTGGAGACTGTTCTGGGCCCTCCCACTTCTCTCTGTTTCTCTCTATTTCTGTCTCTTTCTGTCCCCGTTAAAAACAATAAAATAAATCTTTGAAAAAAAAATTAAGTGACTGAAATTTTGGTTTAATGGATTTAATATTTGACTATCTGATAGTGTGAAACAATAAGAGACAGCCCTTATCACAGTTCATTTTGTTTTTGTACCCAATAAATATATTGTATTAGTTTGCTAGAGCTGCCACAATAAAATACCAGCACATGGGTGACTTAACCTTATAAAAGCTAGAAGTCCAAGATCAAGGTGTTGAAGGGTTTGGTTTCTTCTGAGGCCTCTCTCCTTGGATTGTAAATAGCCTTCTTTTCTCTGTTTTCCTATTTACAAGTATCTCCAGTGTCTCTCTGTATGTAAATTTCTTCTTAGATTAGATTAGGGCTCACAGTAAGGAGTTATTTAAACTCAATTACCACTTTAAAGGCCTTATCATCAAACTAAGTCACAGTCAAGTATACTGGAGTTTAGGTCTCAACTTGTGAATTTGGAGGATATGTAATTTGATATTTAACATGTTATTAAATTAATAGAATTGATAATCACTAACACTAACTCTTCATGCACTTTTAAAAATAACTGATACATTAGAAAAGAAGGTTAAATAAACAATTAATTACTGATTATCTTTTTAATACCAAATTTAAGTGCTATTAATAAATGTAATTTTGGTCTAAACCAAGTCTGAAGAAGAATTTACTTTAAGTATTTCTTTGCAATTATAGTTCTGAAGGGAATATTTAGGACACTCTCTGAGTTTTAATTCTGGATTATTTTAAGATTTGGCAATAAAAGACTTTTATGAGTATTTGCCCCTCTTCCCCTTTTCTCTATTAAAGGAAGTCTAATTTTCTGTGTAAATAATGAGAAGAATTTAAGTGACTTCTTAGCACACAATAATTTCTTTGTGAATTTCCTGTTCAGATCACCTCTTATCCCACTGGTTAAGTAACTTTTATATAAGGAAAATATCAATTTCAATTACCTGTGCATCCATTGTTGTCAAAAAAAAAAAAAAAATCATAAAATACTTCTATCTTCCACTTGGATTTAATCTCTAGTCAAAGAATTCTCCAGCAATTGCCTCGATTCTCTTTGACTTTCTTTCTCCACTGCTCCAGACACACAGGAGCCAAGGGTTTTCATTATCTGAGTCATGTATTTCAGGCATCCTGCCACTAAACTTATAAATTGAACAGCTAGAACAAGTTACTTTTTAAAGGCATACTTTCTTTCTTAATAGTTTCAAAAATATCTTAAATTATATCTCAACAGAGCTATTTTTAAACATAAGTGTACTGAGACTTTTTCAACATATAAAAAAAATGTCCTGAGACTAAAGTAACTACTGTTTAAAAAAAAAAAAAAAAAAAT
>PVKE010043466.1:0-13374 GCA_004027555.1 Craseonycteris thonglongyai | reverse complement strand
CTGGGCACATAATGCGATGCATGGGTGATGTGATGTGGAGTTGTCCATTGGGAAACTGTCTGCTTGTTACCAACCAATGTCACCCCGTTAAATTTAACAATAAAAAAAAAAAAGAAAAAAAAGAAAAAGAAAAAAAAAAAAGAGAAGAATAATTCTTACTAGAAATTAGAGCAAGAATAAGGATTTAATATCTGATCTAAATTGTTGCAGACTAATGTGGTCTGATAAAAAGAAGAATGAGGTAAAGCTCTTGTATGTTATGGAAATAAAGCATATAAAAGGAAGACTAATAAAATAGTAATTAAGAGAATCCAGTTAAGAGGCTTTCACTCTCTTCATTGCTTCCATACTCAGTCTCATCCCTTTGAGTTTTGTCCTTGCCTCAAAACAAGCAGTATTCAACAAGATTTTCTATGGCTTGGAGTGGACTTGCTTAGGTTGTCCCTCCCTCTTCAGAATAATGATAAAGTGCTAGTTAACAACCAGTATGCATAATGGGAAAGAGAATAACTGTAAAATGTAATCTTTAAAAAAATCCATAAAGTATCACAAACAAAACTGTTCTTGTTTGATAAAAGCCAAAGGAGAAGTAGTTTCCCATAAAGGAAAAAAGACAGGTTAATAATAGCCATTCAAGTAGGTGTGAGGTGGTATCTCATTGTTGTTTTGATTTGTATTTCCCTAATAGCTAGTGAAGTTGAACTTTTTTTCATATGTCTGTGGACCATTTGTATGTCTTTGTGGGTGAAGTGTTTGTTTAGGTATTCTGCCCATTTTTAATTGGATTGCTTTTTTTTTTCTTGTTGAGTCATAGGAGTTCTTTATATATTTTAGGCATTAGCCCCTTATCAGAGACATTGTTTGCAAATATCCTCTCCTGATTGGTTTGTTGCCTCTTTGTTTTGTTGATGGTTTCCTTTGCTATGCAGAAGCTTTTTAGTTTGATAAGGTCTCATTCATTTATTTTTGTTTTTACTTCCCTTGCCTTTGTGGCCAGGTTCCTAAAGTCCTCCCTGAACCCCAGTTTAGTACCAATGTTTTCTTCTATACAATTTTTTGGTTCAGGTCTTATTTATTTATTTATTTATTTTTAAGATCTATTTTTATTGTTTTTGACAGAGAGAGCGATACAGAGACAGAGACAGAGAGAAGGTGGAGGGCCCAGAACAATCTCCATAGTTGCACATCATTCGTTTTTCCACATAGTTTCATTCCACAGGTGGGAGCGGGGCTGCACAGGGCAGGAACTGGGCCGGGGTCTCACCCCGGTGAGAACTGAACTGGGGGCACTCCCCAGTTCAGCATATGGGTCCACACAGGCCGGGACCAGGATTCGATCCTCGGTCCCCGGGGCTGTAAAGTGAGCGCTTAACCCACTGAGCCATCCCGGCTTCCTCAGTTCAGGTCTTATTTGGAGGCCTTTAATCCAATTTGAGTTAATTTTGGTATATGGTGACAGATTGCAGTTCAAATTAATTCTTACAACAAGTGCTGGAGGGGCTGTGGAGAAAAAGGAACCCGCATACACTGCTGGTGGGAATGCAAATTGGTACAACCACTTTGGAAGACAGTGTGGAGATTCCTCAGAAAAACGGGAATGGAGCTACCCTATGACCCAGCAATCCCCCTTCTGGGTATCTACCCAAAAAACTTGAAAACTTCAGTCTCTATAAACATATGTACCCTAATGTTCATTACAGCACTGTTCACGGCAGCCAAGACATGGGAACAACCTAAGTGCCCCTTGATAGATGACTGGATAAAAAAAAAACTGTGGTACAGATATACAATGGAATATTACTCAGCGATAAGAAAAGATGAAATTCTGCCATTTGTACCAACATAGACAGAACTTGAGATCATCATGCTGTGTGAAAGAAGCCAGACAGAACGCTAAGAACCGCATGACTTCACTCATATGTGGAATATAAAACTGAATGCAACAAGGAAACAAAAATTCATGGACACAGTCAATAGTTTAGTGGTTACCTGAGGGTACCGGGGGAAGAGGGTGGGTGAGGAGGGCGGGGGAGCTAAATATGTGGTGATGGAAAGAGTTGTATACCTAGAACCTATGTAATTATTACTAACTAATGTAACCCTAATAAATTTAACAGTAAAAGGAAAAGAAAAATATTTGAAATTAAAAAATGAGACAGGTTAAACAAAATTTAATAGCTAACATGTATCACATACAGAATAATAGGAAGTAAACATCAGGAGACATTGGCCAAATGTGTCAGTGTAATAACTCGGTGTCAGTGTCTTTATTGTTAATCATCATTTAATGAAGTGTTTAACTTGTGTCCTGCTCTATGTAAAGCAAGAATTTAACCAACGTAACACAATTCTGTTTCTCTTGGCTTTGTATCACAGATAAAATGATTCAAATAACTAAAATAAAATCAAGCTCTTTTATTCATAGCAAGGAAAGGTTGTCATTCTTTAGAGTATTGTTTAGAGATGACAAAATGCTGCACATGAAGATCTGCACTGAGAAATGTATTTACTACAGATGAGAGCACAAATTACTAGAAAAATTCAATTTGTAATAGAAAATACATGCCATTGGGTTCCTTATGGAGTAATATTATAATATACCACCGAGTAGTGTGTGATTTTACACAGCATTGAGTATGCTCTTAGAAAGATAATTTCATAAACACAATTGGGAGAATATAATTTGAATATAAATGGTCTCTTATTTAGCATTTTCAACATTTTATGAATTTCAAATACATCAGATCACTTGATGAATTCATAGAAACAGAGTCCCAATGTGTAGCCTCGGTTCCTAAACCAAGTGTGTCTTTGCTGAAGCGATTTCTCTTGGAATATGGAGTTTGGCTGTAGGCTTGGCACATACACAGGCACATGAACAAAAGGAGAACATTTAGAAGAAAACAACTGAGATCTTTTATGAGAATAGATGAAGGGAATTGGATAAATTTATACTGGGAGAAGAGGGTTCTAGAAGGATATTTGAAGAGAGGTTTGTCAGTATGGTTCAATGACTAGAATTAGGAATAAGACAACATAAACTAAGTTGAAATTTAAGGTAAATAGATTTCAGGTGATGTTCAGAACAACTCAAATAGAGGTTCCAAAAATGGAATGGATGGGTTCTGACATTGATGAGTTTCTTATATTTGGAATATGTGCAAGGAGCTATTTGGAAATATAATAATCTCAATTTTTAAGAACTATAAGAAGCTGTAAAAGTAACCATCATTAATACATGTGAAATTCTTTATAATAAAAATGAAAAGAATGGTGAGCTCATGATGCAACACATAGACAATGTACTGTAGAATCATACACCTGGAATCTATGTAGCTTTACTAATCAATGTCACCCCAATATATTTAATAAAAAAAACAAGAAATAAACCAGAAAAACTAACTTATTATATTGAGGAAAACATTATAAAAAATATTTCAGAGGATTTTGAACAATTACATGTGAGTATTTTCTTCTGACATATAAAAAAAACAGCAAAGCACAAGAGACACAAAGGACATTAGCAGAAAATGACAATGCTTACATAAGTTTAACCTCAGTTATTTAAATAAATTAAAATTTAAACAGTATGTATCATTTTACACCTAGAAATAAACACAACCAAAGACTAAAATTAAATTGATATTATTCATAAGAAAAGATGAAATATAAGGGAAGCCAGGATGGCTCAGCAGGTTAAGTGCTCACTTTGCAGCCCTGGGGACCGAGGATCGAATCCCGGCCCCAGTGGGTGCGGGACCATATGCTGAACTGAGGTGTGCTTCCCATGCTGGAGGTTCCCAGTTCAGCTCTCACCCCTCAGTTCAGCCCCTGGCTCGAGGGGGCGTGTCTACCATGCTGCAGGCCCCAGCCCAGTTCCTGCCCTGCATGTCCCCACCCACCTGTGTAGAACAAAACCATGTCAAAAACTGATGAAGTTCAACTATGGAGGCTGCTCTGGGCCCTCCCCTTTCTCTCTCTCTCTCTCTGTCAATAAAATAATCTTTAAAAAAGAAAAGATGAAATATAGCCATTTGTGACAACATGGACGGACCTTGAGATTATCATATTAAGCAAGTCAAACGGAAAAAATCAAGAACCATATGACTTTACTTATAGGTGGAATAGAAAACTGAAAGAAACAAAGACACAAAGGCTCATGGACACAGTCAACAATTTAGTGGTTACCAGAGGGTAAAGAGGGAGTGGGCATCAAATACATGGTGACAGAAAAGGAACTGATTCTGGGTGGTGAGCTCATAATGCAATACATAGACCACGTAATATAGAATTATACACCTAGACCTTATATAATGTTTACCAACCAATGTCACCCCAATAAATTTAACAATTAAAAAAAATAAACTGATAATATTCAGTGGTGGCAAGGTTATTTTCAAAATAGTTTCATACATCACCAGTGGCATTGCTCTTTGTTACAGCCTTTAGCAAAGTAACACAACAAGCTAATCCACATCATTATAACTTGCTTCATTAAATCTACTATTGATAATATAGTTTAAGGAAATAACTTACATGGTATAAATTACAACAGCATCTATAATAGTGAAAAACTTAGAAGGAAATAAATTATATTTCAAACAAAACAACGAAATATTTATCAGTCAGTAAAATTTTATGACCATCTAGTAATATAAACATTTACAGGAAAATGTTATGCAAAAACAGAAATAAAAATGATAATGTGATTACAATATCTGCATAAGCAAAGAGCAAAGAAAAATAAAAACAGTAGCAAAGGTGGCAAGATCATGTCATGTTTTTCTTTTACTATTGTCTTTAAAGGAGTATTGTATTTCTTTAAACAAATAATAAGAAAAATTGTTTAAAGCCTTGTTTCCACAGCTCTTGTGACTTCCATACATACATGTGAAAAACGAATTGGCTTAGTTTGGGAATAAAAATAGAAATAAAAACACATTCAACCAATTTGTAAATTCACTTACCTGAAAACAGCAATAGATAACACTTTCAAATAATTGATATATACAGAATAAAATAATAAACAAATAATATCAACACAGGTAAGTACCCTAACCCTGTGTACCTGACACCCTCTTCCACCTCTCAGAGACAACCACTATCTTAATTTGATGTTTATTATTCCCATGCATTTTAAAATACTAGTATTTGCATAAATATATTTCTACATGATACTTGATTTTTCCCATTTAAAAATTTTATATATATACTGTGCAATGCTTGCATTTTCTAAGTCTTGATATTTTCTAAACATTGTTTCTGAGATTCAACCATGTTGCTATATGGAGTTTTTATTCATTATCACGCTCTAGAACATTCCAAAATATAAATGTATCACACTTTATATATTAGTAATCCTATTGATTGACAGTGAGTGGTTTTGAGAATTTTGTTATTATAAATAATGTTATTGTGAATATCTTTTACATGTCTCCATGTATATGTGTACGAGAATTTCTATAGATCAATGCTGTTCAAATAGAAATTCTGCATTAATAAAAATATCACTGTACTATCAAATATAGTTCTTGAAAGGTGCTCATGCAACTGAGCAACTAACTTTTAATTTAGTGTTATTATTTTAAATTTAAAATAATAGTCACAGCTGATTAGTGGCTGCAGTAGTTACTGTGCAGCTGCACATCACACACTTAGGGGTACATGTTGGGTCACCACGGGTGCACATTCTCAACGTTAGATATTGCAAAACTGCCCTTCAGAGTGGTTTGGACACGTGTGTAATATGTGTAATATATAACCCCACCACTGGTGTGCTAGAGTTCCTGTTGTTTCACATCCTCCCCAACAATTCACGAGCCTACTTTTTAACTTGGCCAATTTTTCTCTAGTATTGTCATTATGGTTTTAATATACTTACCTGATTACTAGGAAACCCAAGCAAATTCTCATGTTTATTAGTCATTTGGGGGGTTCCTTTCTTGTGAAATACTTATATATGTCTTCAGCCCATTTTTCTTCCTTTTTTTTTATAGTTTTTTTTTTTTTTGACAGACACAGAGACAGAGAGAGACAGAGAGAAGGGGGAGGGCCCTGAGCAGTCCCCATAGTTGTACGTCATCAGCTTTCAATATGGTTTTGTTCCACACAGGTGGGCGGGGCCGTACATGCAGGAACTGGGCTCGGGGTCTACCACATGGGAGGCACACCCCCCGAACCAGGGGCCGAACCGGGGGGCAAGAACCAAACTGAGGGCCTCCCATATTCGAAGCACACCCCAGTTCAGTACATGGTTCTGCACTGGCTGGGCCGGGATTCACTTCTTGGTACACGGGGCTACAGAGAGCTCAACCCGCTGAGCCATTCTGGCTTCCCCATTATGCCCATTTTTCTATTGAACACTTTGTACTTTTCTCTTTTGCAGGAGTATGTATATATTCTTTACCAAACCTTTGTGAATATGTATATATATAATGCCAATATACTTTCTAGTCTGTGGCCTGCCTTTTCATCTATTTCACATAGTAGAATTTCACTATAATTTTGTTACATGATTTTTGAGTCTATTTTAAAATATGGTTGGAGTCAAAAAGCATTCTCTTTAAATTTTTAAAAATTTATTTTGATTTTTTAAATTAGGCCTTTAATTTATGTGGGATTGATTTGTAGGAAATAAGGATACGATTTTACAGTTTTGTGTTTTCATAACCAATTTCTACAGACGCACTTCTTCAGTGTAACCTGTCACATATCAAGTATCTATATACGCATTTGATGATTTCTGAAGTCTTGAAACTATTATATATATATATATATATATATATATATATATATATATATATATATATATATATACACACATACATACATACATATAAATTTGCCATTTATCTTGTTTATTCCTATAGTTTTATACCATCTTGATGTGTGGGAGAAAAAGTCTCCCCTGTTTTCAAATACAACTCTTCAAAATATTCTTGGCCACTTGCTTTTGTATAATAGTTTAAGATCACCTTAAAAGAACTTTTTTATTCCTTTATTATAACTACTATAGACAATTGGCATTTTTATGATAGTCTTTCTACCCATTTTTCATTTAATTTGATTTTCCTTAATGTTAAATCCTTTTAGCTCTCACTTTTCACCTTCATCGTTACTATCCTAGTTCAAATGGTTATCTTGTCTGAAATTCTGCAGTATAAACTTACCTCCTGCTTCCATCCTCACCACACTCCACCCCACGCCCCAAATCCCCTGTTCATTCTCCACACAGGGTGAGAGTGACCCTATCAACTGCCAATCAGATTATGGCACAGCTATGTGTAAGACTCTCTAAGGACTCTCATCTCACTAGGAATAAAAACACAAATCTCTAACCAGATCCTAAGAGTACCTGTGTAATTTGGTCACCAGCTACTACTCGACTCAGCCCACATAGAAGCATGCTCCCATCTTGGACTTGTTCACAGTTTCTTTTGTTTGTAGGGCTATCCCTCTAGGTATGACGCAATGGTTCACTTCCTCACTTCATTCATGTATTTGCATCATGTCACTTTATTTTTTAGAAGACTTCCTGCTCAACCTATCTGAACGATCAACCCTTTGCATGTCACTACCCCAACCCAGCTTCGTTTTTCTTCATAGCCATTGACCCTAATCTGACATAGCAACTATTTTCAATTGTTCACTTTCTCCCCTCCTCCCCGCAATTAGGATGTGAACTCTATGAGAAGACAGTGTGTGAAAGTCTGTCTTCTCTGTATACCTCTTCTATTCACTGCAGTGCCTGCTGCTGCTCTGCAGGGCACCGACTCTGTTGAGGGAATCGGTTCATTGTGTAAGCTCCTTGCACAGTGCCTAGGACACTGCTGGGTGTATGGCAAATCCTCAAAAAATATTTGTTCAATATGGCTTCATATTTTCTCCAGGTACTTTTTATACACTTAGTATTAGTGGATTCCTTATATATATTTTTAGAAATTTATATTTTCTATTTTTTCCTCATTTATAGCTGTGTTTCCAGCTGGAAGAAAAAGAACATTATTCAAAACCAAACCCAGTATCATTCCTATTTATAATCACACTCTTACTCCAGAGTGTTATTTTAAAGCACCTAACATTGGAGATAAATGAGACTGCCTGTTTTAAATGCAATATTTTGGTGGTGACAATATATAATGTCATTTACCATTCAAAATAAAAAGAATTTTCAGAATCTGCCATGCAAATCATCTACAAACAATGATTTAATCCCAGTACAAGACAATAAGTTTGGGAGAGCTGTCCTGGCCTCCTGGCAAATACAAGGTATGCAAGCCACTGCAACTCAGATTATCCTATTAAAATCTCATTAAATGGGCCAATTCTTTGTCAATTTATTGTTACTGATACAGAGCCACTATAGCTCAAGGCACTTTTCTTTCTAACTGTAGGTCTATTAAATAAGGGCAATCACTCTGCAAAGAGGTGACAATGCCTTTATGGAAGATATTGAATTCTAGGTCAGAAAACAGTGCATCTGAAATGAAAGGTCAGCCAGAATACAGAGAGCCAACTTCACAGTAACAGAACAGCTGCAGATGGGGAGCATCCAGGTACTGCAGTGAATGAAGTGTATAAAGAGTATAAGGCTTCACTTATTGCCTTTGGGGATCCGTTTGCCATAAATCTCTCTGAGATCAACTTACTATTCTATCACTAACACTCTACATTAAAAATAAATAAAAACAGAAAGCCTTGCACTAAAATAAAAGTGAGCCTCATCAGTGCTTAGTGCTATGGCAAGACTGGGGCCATGAAGGTGTCCATGGGATCTGTTGACCTTCAGAGAAACTCCTTACTAGGCAGCAACATTGAATTTGAGGTAATGCTTAGTGAATTGAAGCTTATTTTTTATTCAGTACATGTAACCTCAGCTTTATTCAACTGAATAACCTCTACTCAGAGTATTGATTGCTGCTCTAGAGCTTTCATATACCGTTCATTTAAAAAAGACAAGTATAGGTGTCTCAGTTTTGGTTATAGATAACCAAGTTATTCAGAGGATAAAAGGAGTTCCATGATATTGCAGTGTAATTGAACAAGTTTATGTTTCTCTTTATCAGCACACAAAGTGAAGGGAAAAAGCAATATGGCAATCTTGTGAAAGATATAAATGATACGGATTCCCATACATGAATTACCAAAAAGTTATATGTAAATATGTGTGTGCTTCCCCCCCACAAGAAACATAGAATAAAGGAAATGTAATAAAGACTATTTCTACCAAGAGTTGCTCTTAAAGGAGCCAGTACCACCAAATTAAATTCATGATTCTTAGTTCCTATTTTCCCATAACATTTGAGTAATTCAACTGTGGCATTTTGTCAATTATCTCTAGAATTAAAAATAGGTTATTAATCACTTCTTTTAAAAAAACAAAGTTCTTAGGAAGCAATTGATTACTGCTTGCTGGGTAAACAGTAATTCTCTGGGGATCTGTTATTTATGGGATAAACCTTGAAGGGAAAAATTCAATCTGAACATATTCATTGTTTTAATGATCCTTGGGAAAAAATAAGATTATTTTTTCTCAATGCTAGGTGAGCTTATTTTCTCTCAGCGATTTATAGACCAGGGTCTGCAAACCACCAAGGTGCTCAATGCTCTACAAAGATTTATTGGCAATATGCAATTCCAGCCTTGCTTCTTCTTTCAAAAGGCATAAATATCTAAATGATGAATATATACAAGTATATGGAGGTAGATCATGAGTCTATGTGTACACACACACACACACACACACACACTACTTCTCACCCTCCTCAAAAAAAGCAAAACTTCTTTGTCCAGTCATCTAGCAGAGAAACACTTTGTTGTAGAAACATTTACAGAATGAAATATTACTCAGCCATAAGAAAAGATGAAATACCATCATTTGAAACAACATGAATGGAACTTGAGATCATCATATTAAGCGAAATAAGTCAGATAGAAAAAAACCAAGAACCATGACTTCACTTATATGTGGAATATCAAACTGAATGCAACAAAGAAACAAAACTCATGGATACAATCAACAATTTAGTGATTACCTGAGGGAAAGGGGGAAGGTGGGTGTGAAGTAGGGAGGGGACATCAAATACTTGGTGATGGGAAGAGAACTGACTTTGGGTGGTAAACACAAAATGCAACACATAGATAATGTAATGTAGAATTGTACACCTGGAATCCATGTAATTTTTACTAACCAATGTCACCTCAATAAATCTCACCTAATAAAAAAACAAAACAAAAAAACAAAAACAAAACAAAATACATTTTTTTCCCCCAGGAAGGTTTAATATTAAATTTCAAGCCTATATAAGAAAAAAAATCACATGGAGAAAACATCAAATTAATACCCTCTTAGAGACTGAATTGCTAGTTATCATAGTAAATAATTGCAGATAAAAATACACCTTTTAACCTGACCTGCTAAAATTTTAAATATAAAAAGGATGCAGAAAACAATCTTTAAGATAAATACAGGGAATATGGAGAGATACTTGAATTCACAGACTCAATAGATATTACGCATGCCAACATATTAAGACATTTATAAATTATCCTTCAGTTCAGCTCATGTTAGGTTGTTTCCATAGCAATAATGAAGGGCTAGTTAAAAGCCACTCTACTATTTTTGTAGCTTATGGCGGTCATATCCTATCCATTTTCATTATTTTTCCTTTAAGAAAAAATGTCTCTAGACAACTAACAATGAATTGGATAAAATTTGTATTTCCTTTTACCCTAGTGCAAAACATATGACTAAGGAAATATTGGATTAACCACCTGTATTGGGCATCAACAAGTTTACTTTTCCTCCTAAGATTCTACTGCATCAAAAATTTAACATGTAACACAATAACTCCTCCTAACAGTGGAATTCTTTAAATTTTTATATCAAAATGTAAAGGACCAATTCTTGAAGACATTCCTGACCCTCACATATTCCCCTTCTTATGTGTATCAGTTAAGAGTCCTGGCAGGAAACAGATGGTACTTTCAAGCTGGCTAATTAAAGAGTTTAACTAAGGGACCATGCATAAAGATGTGACGGAAAATAAAGAAACCAACAAGAAACAGAGCAGGGACCTCCTGAGGACAAAACAGCCAGAGTTGTTACTATTTCTAAGAGAGAAGAAGTAAACAGAAGTTAGTAGAACCTGGAGAGGGTAGCTGAACACAGACGACAGACCACCTGCAGGAGATGTAGACTCCAGCAAGGTGACACTAATCATGGTAGTGACCTGGCTGGAAGGGAGCCTGCAGAATAAATACCCAAACTTTACCTCCTTCTGATACCCTGGCCGGTGATCTTCACTGGTCAAAACAAACCAGAATCCAGAGGACAAAAGGACCCATAAATAAGGTCTATAAGGTCAGCTCCCAGGACACAGAACAGGGTAGAAAAGGTGAAAGGATCTGGAGGCAGAATGAAGGCATGCATCACCCCCGCTCCCAGGACGTGCGATTTAGTGACAATCATCTTTCAATTTGAAAACAGCATGGTGGAAGTTTATTTTATTATCAGCAGAACTAGAAAGCAACTTGTTTTCTAAAGCATCTAGGGGAGAAAGGAACACATTAAACAAGACACACGGATGTGTTATAAGGTAAGAGAAATATTTATTTAATTTTACACAAGAACGAGCTTATACTGAACAAATTCAACCAAATAATATTAAGTGCAGTAAAACAGGAAAATAGGGATGACTTTTCCTGTTAGAAAATATTAAGTAACCATGCCTGTGCATTATTTTTCATCATTGCAATAACTTGTGTCAGATTTCTTTTTAGAGTGTAATACTGTACATAACATGTTATAGCTGTTTTTGCTTCTGAAAATATAATTCATTCACTGCCTTACATTATATATTTTTTTGCAGTGAGGAACCTAACAGATTCATGAAGATTCTGATCTAGAGGAAAATTTTCTGTGCCAGTGAAGCTGGAGGCTTTTAAAGCTCTGATGGGTTCAGGCTTTTTATCCAGGGGCCGTGATGTCATGGTGTACATTCCACACCCATTCTTCTGCACGGTGATGTCGGACACAGTAGAGGCAAAATTCTGGTCTAGTTTTGCCTCAAGAATTTTCCTTTTGTGATTTTCTCAAGCTTCACAGATTTCATAATTAAAAGTTAACTCAGCTATTAACAAAGCTGTACTTAGCTGCCTACAAATCATCCACTTTAAGTTTCAACTTTTTTGGTCTTTTTAGTGGAAGAACATTCTTTAAACAGTAATCTCCTGTGAGATAGTTAACTTCACAGTTCCTGAAGGCACTGTGGATCCACTGAGCAACAGATGTGGCCATTCTAGAAAAAGAGGGGAAAGAATTTTTAAAGTCATTAGTAAATACTCACACTTATTGATTGGTACACACAAATGTAACTATAATTTATTTGTTATTTCTGCATCCTTGAATGTTCAATTCAATGACCCAATCACTTTTTATGTCTCTAATATTGTAGAACTAATTATGTCCAGTTATTTGTAGCAAATTATAGGCTAGCATTCTTTACACCATGGCATCCTCCCTCTTACATCACATTTGTTCTTTTATTTATTCATAAAATAGGTACTGAATATACGCAGCCCTAGATACATTGATGATACAAGAAGACACGGTCACTACCCTTTTAGGGCAGGGTTTATAATTTTTGGGGGGGTAGAAAATGAATAAATATGAAGCAATCATATAATCAAAAATTGTGAGAAGTGCTAGAAAAGAAACAAACTAGGTGAGAATGATAAAAGATGGGATACTTAGATTGGGTGGTGAGGGGAGAATTCTCTGTAGAAGTGACATTTAAACCAGACCTCAAGACAACTACCGTATATGAAAGGGTAGTTCAAAAACAGAGGAAATAGAGTAAGTAACGCTTTGAAGTAAAATCAGTTCTGTATAGTTACGAAACTGAAAAGGTCTGAATAAAAATCTTAAATTGATAAGGAAAACAGTGTAGAGATGACACAGGAATAATAGGCAGGGAAGGCCACATATGCATAATCAGTTTTTATAACAAAATACCAAATAATATTGTGTATTACAAAATTAAAAATTTCACATCTTATTCTTTTGATTCCTTGCACACTTCCTTCCTTCAACTAGTTAACAAATAATTACGATAATATTGTTATTATAGTCGTAAAATGATAATATCCTTTTACCGTATTTTCCGGCGTATAAGACGACCGGGCTTATAAGACGACCCCCTAATTTTACAGTTAAAACATAGGTTTAGGCCTATATTCGCTGTATGAGACTACAGCCTCGGAAGTGGGGGGTAGTCTTATACAGCAAATATAGGCCTAAACCTATGTTTTAACTGTAAAATTAGGGGGTCGTCTTATACGCCCGGTCATCTTATACGCTGGAAAATACGGGTA
>PVKE010043465.1:0-13372 GCA_004027555.1 Craseonycteris thonglongyai | reverse complement strand
AGGCAATCACCAAGTTATTGGGTGTGTCCATAGGTCTCTGTGTCTTTGTTACTTTCAGTTTTATATTCCACCTATAAGTGAGGTCATATTTTTCCGGATTCTTTCAGTCTGACTTATTTCACTTAATAAGATGGTCTCTGGGTCCATCCATGTTGTCACAAATGACTGTATTTCATCATTCCTTATCGCTGAGTAGTATTCCATTGTGTAAATGTACCACATCTTCTTTATCCAGTCATCTATCGAAGGGCTCTTCGGTTGTTTCCATGTTCTGGCCACTGTGAACAGTGCTGCGATGAACATGCAGATACAATTTTTATCATCCTTTGAATTTACTTTTAGAAAAGAGTTGAGGAATTTAAAGACCTCATCATTCTTTTCAAAATCATTATGGTTCAAGGTATTAAAAAGTACTAAAAGCAAATGTTCAAAATTTCCATTCAATAGGTCCATCAAAATCATATGAAAAATAATCATAAAAATAATTCTATAACAATAACTTTGTTTGTTTAACCTGACTTTTCTATTTCTCTAATTGTAGTTATACATAAACATTTTTAATATTTCCTGTGTTGTACTAATTCTAAATGGTCTTTAGACCTACCATAAAAAGAACTTATCATGAACTGAAAGCTCATTAACAATATATTCACGAGAAGTCAAAATGTTTCAGAATTAAACAATAAACTAAATGTAAATTTTTATTATAGTAATCATTTAAAAAATAGGGAACTAATAATCAAAATATTGTAGAGTATTAGAAGTTCCTCTAACTTGTGTTGCCTAGAACTATTTAAGCAATATCAACATTTAACCTTCATTTGTTAAGGCAATATCATTTCCTGATCTGGGACACAATCTTAGAGTAGGGGGAGATATCATATATATGTCAAAAAAGGGAGGGGGGGCGTTAATTAGGAGAGTCCGACAAGATTACAAAATAACAAAATCTAGTCTTTTCCTTCAAGCATCTAGTGTATTTTTGTTCAATTTTCATCTTCCCAATTAAGCATGCTCTCTATGAGGGTAGGGACTGTGTTTGATGTACTGCTGAATCCTCAGCATTTAGCATTGCATCAGGCACATATTGAATGAACATAGCTGCAAAAAATGAACTACACACAAGGTTTTTAGTTCTTCCTGTGATTACCATGAGAACTCGGAGACTTCTTATTCTAAGATGGTCGCTTGTGCCATGTTCCTGTCCCCTCATACCTTTTTTCAGTTTCTTGTGGGAAGGAGGCATTGGGGAAATGAGTGTTTTCTCTTGTCAGTGTTTTCTCCTATCCTTATAGGAGGGAACCCTACTGATTCAAGAAAAAGTCCTGAATGTCGGTTTCAAGCCTAATTCCTTACTTTATGATTTGCCCGCAGTCCATAAACATGAGTCCTGAAAGTTCTATCCAATTCAGGGATAAGTAAATATGGTTCCTGTTATTAAGATTTTATTTTATTAAGAATAGACAGAATGGGCCTGAGGAAGCAACATAAAAGCAGTGGATGACTTCTCTTAGGAAATTCAAGCTACATTATTTGTCTTTATTGCTGTTTCATTTCAATATTTCTTTTATCTTAAATATGCCTCTAAATTTCACTAACATAAAAAAGATTTTAAGTACTTTTACTGAATGTGGCACTGTAGAAAGAAGCATATACAACCAGATCCTTGTTATTTAGAAAGTTAAAATTAGACATGAAAAAGAAATATTTATAGGATTTGTATGCTTTATGGAAATGAAGGCCATCCCTGATTTACTTTGCATGATTAATAATAGCTAATACTTCCTGAGTCCTATCTATGTCACAGGCACTGAGTGAAAAGTCGCTTTAAAGACATCTTCTTCATTAAGCGTCCCCAACAACAGTGAAGAAGATGAGGTATCAGCAAGTTCAGTAAACCACCTAAGGAAGGTCATACAACTATGACATTAATCCAGATCCAGCTCAAAGGCCACATTACTTAATGACTGACCTACCCTTGCCCTTTGGCTCATAGCCTCCTCTCCCACAAATCTGTCACCCACTAACAGCCCTATGTACCGACTCAGCTTTGAGAGGAGTAAGTGCCTGGAGTGGGGCAGAGATGTGACAGGCATGGTATGGTGACTGAAGTTCCTTAAATCCTTGGGGAGCTGGATAGTATTGGATTAAGTACTGTTAAGAACAGGGCAGCTCCAATAGAACAGAGTTATTAATATCAATCAGATTCAAGTCCATTGTATAAATAAAATCCAGACAACTGATAGTCTAGACTGCTTAAAAGAGTTCTTTATTTAATCTGTAGCTAAACCTTAATGAAGAATGTTTATGTTCTCTGGTTCCCCTTCAAACTTTTGCCCTTGCTTGTCCTCTTACCAGTCCTCAACTTCCAACCAGAGAAGACCATGTTACTTGATTGCCTTTACTGCCTCATTAGCTATCAGTCCTCCCACCACTACAATCTGGCTTCTGCTTCCACTCTTCCACTGGAAGTGCTCTCACAAAGGACAGAGTGATGATAAGCCATCACATTACAATAACACCTAGTGTTTCGTGTGGATTTACTGGGTGTCAAACACTGGGCTCAGTGCTTTATTTACATTGGAGGGAGAGACTGAGAGAACGGGAGGCTGTATAGAACTTGCAGATGGTTTGGCTTAGTTGGCTCAGTTTTTAAAAATTAAGTCAAAATTTAAAAATCAAAATATTTCAGACCAATATCCAAATTTTTGAGATATGGTGTCCAGTTTGCTACAATTCTCACAGTGAATACTTGTGTACTTGGACCTTCCTCACTTTTCTCATCTGTATCTCCTGCCTGACACCTATAGGAACATGATTTACTATCCATGCTACATGAATATTCCGGTCAGAAGTGTAGAATTGCCAGGAAAATAGAACGGCTTAAATTAGATTAAAGACTGGGGTTATTAAACAGCAACTCAAGGTCAGGAATTGTGGCAGACCTGGATTCATGGAAACTGAGACTAGAAGTAAGACAGCAACCAATTTTCTCATTTGTGTCTCTGCTTTTCAGTCACTCCATAGACTTCCTCTTCTTATTCTTCATTTCAGTTCTCTCATAAACTCAACTTACTCAAAGCTTCTCATCATCACTTGCAAGCCCTCACAGCATATTCCTTTCAATTCCGATTGCTAATTGCCTTAGTCTTTCAATTTTCCAACTGTAAATTTCTAAAAGAGGACCAACATATATTTTCAAGCTTGGTCATATGTGTTATAAATTACTTTTAAGCTGTAATAGGTCACACTGGGGGAAACACACAGACGTAGTGAAAACATCTATAACCAGGTGGGTTGTGGGTTGACAGATACTGCGAGGCACAACTTAGAGAATATCCTAAGCATGATTAATCCTCATAACAATCTTCAGTGATAGCCATTATTTTTACTCATTTTGTAGACACGACGCTTAGCAAGGTGACAAAATTTGCCTAAGGTTTTAAGTGGAAAAGCTGGAATGTAAACTCAGGTGAACTAATACACTCTAAGCCTCCATTTTCATTATCATCTTTTCTGACTTCCAGGTTAAATAAAATTCTTGCTATTCTCTAATTCCTGAAACTTAGAACTCTTTTCTTGGGTTCTGTGATATTTACTCTTGGTTTTGTACTTTTCTAATTGTCCCTCCATTCTTTTAAATTCCTTGTTCTCCTTTCAATTCTTAAATATGGTAGTTTTCCAAGGGACTCTTCATGGCTCCTTCTTGTCTCCTTCTGTATTTTCTTCTTAGGCAAATTCACAAACTATTACAGATTTGGATACAGTCAGACACCACCATTTCTTAACCTGGGGTTCTTAAACACACCTAACCCCCACCCAACAAGTAACTTGTGGATAGAATTTAGGGAGTTCACAAACTTGAATGAGAAAAAAATGACATCTTTATATTTTCACAAAACTCTAATTGAAATTTACCAATTCCTTCAATTATGAATGTAGGCAACAAACACCTATAATAGCAGCAAACATTTGTTACTTTGTTATCAATAGAAATCACAGGTATTTTAATATTTTCCAATTGTTATAATATTTCAAAATTTTATCTTTTCCAATTATACTTCAAAATCATGGTGGTTATTTGACCCACAACTAAATCATGATATTTAATGCATTAATAAAGAAGTGTGTATATTAGCATATCAAAAGTTATTTGTTTAACATTTTGATACATATTTTAAATATAAGTAGTTTCCTCTATAATCTTGTCTCTTTTATTTCTTGTACTTAGAAACATTCTTTTTTTGAGAAAGGGTTCATAGACTTTAGATTGCTAAAGGTCGAGAATCCCTCCTTGCTTTAAAACACTTTGTTAACTAACTTTATCACAGTGATTATTTCATGATATATACATATAGCAAGCCATCATGTTGCACACCTCAAATTTACACCATGCTGTACATCCATTATATCTCAGTAAAGCTAAGAAACAAACAAACAAACAAACAAACAAAAAACTTTTCGCCAGATGGTCTATTATAACTTGTAAAAGGGATTATGTCTTGGGCAATGCAGGAGCAGCTTTCCTAAAACGTAATGCATCTGTCTTTAAGTTTCAGCTGCCTACTTTATCTGCAGTCTTTACTTGTCAGATGGGCATCTAACCTTCTCTGTAGTATGATACCCTGGTGTTGATCTTGGACCTCTAGCTTATATCCCAGATTGCTTTGTACCTTGGTTATTCTTCTACTTTGTTTACTCAGTCTGGGTCTCAACTTCATACTGGCCTTTGAGGTCTCCTGGACTGCCAACCACTCTGTCCTAAACATAAGCTCTAGAGTTAAACATTTTCACCCAAGATGGAAAAAACAGCTAATTATTACCAGAGTAATTTTCCTTAAAGTATAGCTCTGATTATATCTTTCTCTTTGTCAGAATGCTTACAAATTACATACAAATTTCTCAGTTTGGGCACTTTTGGTTGCACAAAACACCACTTGAGGTGGCTCATGTAAGATTAGGAATTTATGATATAGGGGAAGCCGGGATGGCTCAGTGGGTTAAGCGCTCACTTTGCAGCGCCAGGGACCAGGGATCGAATCCCAGCCCCGGCCCGTGCGGAACCATATGCTGAACTGGGAGCTCCCCCAGTTCAGTTCTCTCTCTGTCTCTGTCTCTGTATCTCTCTCTCTGTCAAAAATAAAAATAAATAAATAAAAATATATTTAGAAGGAGTTTATGATATAGATACAGGGATATTACAGAGGTCTCAAAAATAGGGATATATGAATAGGTTGAACCTTAAATAGAGATTGGTAAATTTCCCTGCAAAGGGCCAGATAGATGTATAGTAGACTCTCAGTTAACCAGCAGCCATGGAGATTGGTAGATGCCAGATAAATGTGGACTCTCTGTTAACTGCAATAGACCTCAAGCAACCATAGTTTCAAGCAGCTAGCACCTCAAACAACCGGCAAAAACATTTTGCCAGTTACTGGAGATTGTGCCAGTTGCTTAAGTTCTGTTTAACAGAGTCTACTGTATTAGGCTTTGTGGGCCATGTGGTTTCTGTCATTGTTCCATAGACAATATGAAAAGGAATGTGGTCCAATACAACTTTATTTGTAAAACAACCAGCTAGATTTGACACATGGGTCATTGTTTTAGGACCCCTAAAATCCTGTCAAAATACTCTAAAACTCATCTCTGTCATCCTCCATATATCTGCTTTGCTGTGCTCTTCCTGCTGACTAGCTTCTGTAACTTCTTTGATTTTCATATTAGAACATGGCTTCTGAAAGCTCTGAGTTTCCATGTCACAAGTTAAAGTACAAATTCTCTTTCCCAGTCCTAATTTTAAATCTTTATGGTGGAGATGTTGCCTAGCCTTGCTTGGGTCAAGTGCTTACCCCAGACAAATCAGCTGTGGCCAAGGGTCTGAGTCTCGCTGTGGGAACAGGGCTTTGGGGCACTAGTCCTAGAGCCTCTTGGATCAGAGAGGAGGAACAGATTCCAGAAAAGGGTAGGAGCTGGGGAAACGAGAGCCCCTTGTAGTATTTACCTTTAAGAAAATTATTTTAAATTTTATAAACATTCATTTCCACATTATAATAGCCAAATTAAAGTACACTTGCAGAGAGACAGTAATTACAGCAAAACTTATATCTGAAATTGTTGAATACTAAGAATAAAGTCCCATTACAAGTGTATCTTGTCATTTTACTAAATTAAAAGGAATATCACAGAAATAAGAGGTAATAGGGAAGGTTATAAGATTGAAATATTCAAAATCGCTCTAAAAAACATGCTCCAAAATAATTAGTATTTGTTCAAGAAATTTTCCAAAAGCCAGAGACCTCATCATCTAATTTCTTTCTTTCTAGAACTATTAATTAACATTGTTCCCAGAACTCTGTTAAGCTCCCCTGCTGAAAGGAAAAAGTAAATACAGTCCTGCAGGGAAAACTGGTTCATTTCCACAAAACCGTGAGACGCTTGCGCTTTTGTGAAACAGAAGCACTCGCCTAAAGAACTATTCCTAAACTATTAGCAACTACATAAAAGCTTTTTATTTAATAGCATCCTCTTGGGAGACTGCGCTGGAATGTGCAGCAAGTCTGAAAAAAGCAGAGATTTGGCTCAACTGTAAATATTAGGTGCACTGAGTCAAAGCCATTGTGTAGGTAGGGGGTGGAGCGGGTGGGGTCCTGATTCCCAATGTTGATAGAAGGATTCTAATTTCGCTTGGTATTTATTTTTCTACTACAGTTACAGTTTTACTAAGAAAAATAAAATATCGGTTGTGCTCTCATCGGGGTTTCTAATTTTCAGCGTCTACAGAGAAAGAAAACCTTTCATTTATCCAAAAGAATCGCCTTTCTGCAGTCTCCAGAGTCGTTGGAAAAAACAGGCGCGCCCAGTCGCACTGCCCCCACCGCCGCCGCCACCTAAGAGCCCAGACCGCCCATCGTCGCTGGGGCTTTGGCCCACGGCGATCGTCCCGAGACTACGGTTGTCTCTTGACGTTTCTGGGTGGGGATGCTCCAAACCTGTACACCACAACACAGAACCTTAGTTTGGACTTTGAACCAAGCCTTTCTGCCTCGTTTTCTTTTTCCTCGTGTCGCCGGCACCCTTGCCACCTTTTGTCACACACTTTACCCCGCCTTGGGGTCCCTGCTAGCCACCTGCGCGCAAATGGGATTGATGCGCAATAAGGAGGTAACCTGAAGGAGCTCAAGCAACCAGCCACTCCAGGGAGACACCGAAACTACAACTCCCATCATGCCCTGCAAACCGGTTCCCTCCTCCTTCTCCTCCTCCTCCTCCCCCTCCACTCCCTCGGCCGGCGGCCGGGAGGCGCTGAGCTTTTAGCTGCGGACCAGGGCGGGAGGGACCCAGATCTCCGCGGTCTTACGCGAAGGGGACGCTGTGCCCAGTGGCTGCCGCGGTTCTCAACGGAGTTCTGCCACCGCGTCTGCGCCAGCCCAGAACCTGCAGGAGCAGACGGTGTGTCCCGGCGCGAGGATGGTCATCCGCGTGTTCATCGCCTCCTCCTCGGGCTTCGTGGCGGTGAGCACTGCGGAATGGGCAGCGGGCCGGGGTCGGGTCTGCGGGGGTCAGGGGCACAGGGCACAGGTCTTGCGGGACGCGCGCGCCGCACGTCTAGCCCCGCGAGCCGGCTCCCGGCAGGTGATCCATCACACTTGGACAATGAAAAGGGCGGGAGTGAAGGTGGCTGGGAGACCCCGGGCTCACACACATGCCCGCTCTGCACCGCCTGACAACTCGGGAAGTCCCCGGACTCCAGATGCGTGGCCCTGGAATTGGGGAAGAGGTTGTTCAAGAGTTTCGGGGTTCCCCCTTCCCTTGGTGTTTATTCTTCCGGATTTGGGACGTTACGCCTGGTTATGTTTTATACGGGAGCTTTTTCGGCTGCGTGGTTTACTATCTTAGCTTCTGAATGAAACAAGTTTAAGTGGGAATTGCTTTCCACTCTCCCCTCCCCACCAAGTACATTTCTTTAGTAATAGTTTTATACCTGTGCAAAGAGAACGTTAAGCCAGGTTTTACCTGATGTGCCAGGATTTTTTGTTTGCTTTGTTCTTTTATTTATTTATTTATTTATTTATTGCCTAGGGCTCTGTAAATATTTTTACATCTTTATATAAATGTATATGTTTTGTTTCTTTCCCCTGTAACGCTCTTCTGGTCAATTTCACTTGGGGGTGGTGGTGGTGGTGGTGGTGTATGAATTGTGATCTCTTTAATTATTTTAAGTTGTTTCGTTTGGTTGATATTCTTGAATATTTTAAAGAAGAATTTTTTTAAGGAAGAAGAGAAGTTAAGTAGGTAGATAGCAGAGTTTAAGGAAAATTCACTAGTATACTTGATAGCCCACTAAGTGAGACAGGTAGCAGATATGTTTTACATGATTATTAAGACATGATTTCCTTAGCTAAGAGTTGAACTGTTGATTTGAGACCCTTTGTTGAGATTTTTAATCGAATACATAAAAAAAGTGCAATATCGAATTGCCTAAAATTCGGTCTGGCCAGTTACCTGTCCTGCAACTCAACCATGTTGTCCTCATATTTCTTTTCAAAGCAGGTGGGATGAAGGGTGGAATAAAATTTGGCTTGCAAATCTTTATAAACCACTGAGACATTTTATTTAAAAAAGAAATCAACACTGTAGTAAAAAAAAAAAAAGTCTCTCTTCGCATTAGGAACAATAGATGGGAAGTGCCATTATCTTTATATACAGGCATGTTTTGGTCCCCATACTTCTGATAGTTTTGGTGTTTCTAGTTACTCGTGGTTCCTTAGACATACCTGCCTTTTATAGATTTCTCTACTGGAGCTACACTTTGTGTTTGGAAACCTATACTGTTTTGTGGATATGTTTTGTTCAAAATACACTCCTTCATGAGAATGCTACAAACCTTTTGGTTTCACCAACTTGCACACTTCCATATTGTTCCAATAGCATTTTATTGATTGAGCAAGGGGTGTTTTATAGTATTAAGAAGCTTAGGGTATGTTGGACAAGTCAAACATGAGGTAATCATTTGACTTATCCTCTCAGTATGTAGCATATCAAGATAGTTCTGGAACCTTATATCACTATTACCTCAATTCCATTAACAAATATTTACTGCCTGCCTGCTATGTGCATGGTTTTAATTTTTAAATTTAATGTTCTGTATTTTGCACATAAAGCTAGACTTAAGAGACTTAAGTCTTATTGCATCTCTGACTAGTGGTGTGAGTTTGAATAAGGTGCTCTGTCTCTACTTGAGTTTGTTTTCTGTGGAAGGAATGATTGTGATGAATAACTCAGAATTATACTCTAGTTTTAGAATGCTTTGACTTCATCAGTTGGGTAAATGTGGATAAATCTTTGTAACAGCTTCTTTTACTTTAACAATATATATGTTCACCTCAAAGTGAATTATTTTTAATTGTGATGTCTCAGATCCTCTTACTGCCCACCTGATAGTATGTGTTCTGATATGGTTTGATTTGAACTGGAAGACATATGTTATCACATATGTCCAGCCCATGTATGCTAATTATCAATGGACTCAATCCTTTTATATCTGTCAGTCCCCAGTCATCTCCTATATTAGTACATTGTTTTTCTGTAATTATGTATGCAATATTGATACTTTTGGTGATGATAATTTTATGCTTATATGCAAGAATGATGGTTTCCAAGAGATAATGAAGTTGTTTAGATCAGCTGTTGGGCTGGGGAGGCTAATGGGTCTTAAAACATTAAGCTATATTAAGTTTGATAGCATATTCATAGTGTTTTCTATCCAGCAATTTTGTGTGGATCATTGGCACTGTTTTATTTGGTGACCAAACATGATCAGCAAGTGCATGGGAGAACAAATTATTTGATTCTCTAATCAGTTTTATGTTAGCTGAAGTTTATTAAACCTCAAGGAAGGAATGTGACTAGAATTAGACTTAAGTAAGTCCCAGTAATTTCTAAAAAGATGCTCTGCCCCAGTCAGTAATAGATTTAAGTAGTCTCTTTAGAGAAAAATCCTCATATCTTATGCTGATTTTCCTGAACTCTCTGACTTCAACACAGAACAGTGGTAGTTGGAATAATTAACACCAAAGGGTGATTCCCTTTTATCCACCCCAGTTCCAGGTAAAATCTGTTCTTGGGGAAGCCGGGATGGCTCAGTGGGTTAAGCGCTCACTTTGCAGCACCGGGGACTGGGGATGAAATCCCGGCCCGGCCCGTGCGGAACCATGTGCTGAACTGGGAGCTCCCCCAGTTCAGTTCTCTCTCTGTCTCTGTATCTCTCTCTCTTTCTCTCTCTCTCTCTCTCTCTCTCTCTCTCCCTCTCCTCTCTCTCTCTCTCTCTCTCTCTCTCAAAAATAAAAAAATAAATAAATGAAAATATAAAAAAAAAAATCTGTTCTTACCAGGAAATAAAAGCAATGCCATGTTATTATGCTATGGATACCTGAAAAACCAGATTTCTTATGCAACTGTTAAAGTTGCTGTCGTTCATATCGTAGTGAAGAAAATAGTATATTCATAGAAGTGCCATTTAAAATTTTAATTTATTCTGGTTGTATACTTGAAAGGGGAACTCGTGGTAACTTTATCCAGTAAATATATGTATTTTTAATTTACAAATATGGAAATCATTTAATTATTTCATTAATAAGTAGTTTCTAAGGATTTTCTGCTGACCAGCTCTGTCCTTGGTTTTGTGGGGAACTGGAGAATAGAAGGTGTGGTCTCTGTGCTCAAGGAATTCGGTTAGGGACCAGGTGGGGAGATAAGATAGGAAAGATAAACCCACCAGTAATAAAGTACAGCCCAAGGACACATGCCTCTTTCAGGAACATTCTTACCAGAGATAGAAATAATATAGGCAGCAGAGGGATGCATTGCAGGATGTCAGATAAGGGAGGAAATGTGCCAGAAATCATGAAATATGCATGTGGGAGCCTTAAGCAGATGGCAGGGAGAGGGATTGAGTTAGATTTGGAGACTGAAAGAGAGTACATGAGCCCACCTTGTTCAAGCTGGAAAGGGAGGTGCTTTGGGTGGGAGACAGCAGGCAGCAGATGTCCCTATGGACCACTTTTGAGACAGGGTAGACTAAGTCCTTGACCAAAGCCGCCAAGAACAAACCCCATAGTGCTCAGTATCACAGGGATGTCTTTGGTATCTGCAGCTTGCATGTTCTTTAGTCTTTTGACCCTACCTATGGTATGTGATTTCAGAAAAATCTTCTCCCCACTTCCTTGCTTGCCTTGACTAAAATTTCTCAAAAATGAAAATTGTTAAAGTTCATGGTCTTACTCATTAGAGATGGAAGAAAACCTAAAGAGATTTCAAGTTAATTCCTAATTTCACAAAGAAACAAATTTGGGCATAGAGATTCAGTGGCTTACCCTGAGGTCATTTATGTCTGTCAGTGCAGAGCTGAGTGTTAAAATGGAAGCCAGGTTTCCTAACTCCTGAATGTATTTATTCATTCGTACATTCAGCAATGCATTTATTCATGCTTGGATTGATTCTTGCATTCATCAAAAAATAATTGAAAACCTACTAAGTACAGGCTCTTTGTTAGGTGCTTTTAGGTCCCAGGTATATGTGATGGTTAAGAGAACAGACTTAGACTCTGGCCTCATAAATCAGTGCTGACTCTCAAATACTTGGGAAGCAAACCATCTAATCAAGGAGAATGAGGAACTGATACTGGCTTGGGGGTGTTCCCATGGAACAGGGTAAAATGAGCTAGACAGTGTTATATCCTCAGATATTATAGGGAGACCTTCACTGGGAGCAAACATTACAGAGATATTGGAAGCAAAGTTGGACAACGTGGGGCTTTGCCCAGGACTGCAGCTAGGTTTTCAAGTAGGGGTTAGGTGGTGGGAGAACACATGGAGACTACTCAGAGTTGTTTTGCTCTTTGCAATTATAGAAGGTATACCCAACTGCATTGCATGACTTATAACTGTTTTAAACATGCAATGACCTGTTAAGCAATTCCATCTCCACCGAATGTATTCAGTGAAACTTCATTGTGTGAGGAAGACTCCAAAAGGAGTTCAAGGCAGGTAAAGTCAGAATGTGACCATGTAGAACAGACTGGGATTAATTCCTAAGTGATTCTAATGCCGGAAGGAGTGAGTGAGGGTAAGCCTGGGCTCATTAGTATCTGCAGCACACTGATTCTTCAGAGTCACATGGCAAGGTAGTTATTTATTTCCATGTTACTGATGAAGGGGCTGGTTAACTGACCTGATGAAATCATATGCAGTAGATGGTGGGACCTTGAATCAAACTCTGGTGGCTTCAAAGCTTCTAGAGCAGTTTTCTGTGGTCACCATGGAGCCCCAGGGGAATGAGAATACCAGAAATTCTTGACATCCTGCAGTGTGCCTGACAGTCCCCCATAAGAACTACCCCATGCAAAGTGCCAATGGTACCCTGATGAGAAACAGTGCCAAAGGACATTGTTGGCAGAGGATGTAGAGTGAAGTTAGGGAAGAGGGGGGAACATACATGAAATGATCAGGAGAAGCAGAAAGAAATTGGGGCACAAGGACAAGGAAGTGATTGTAAGGGAAGTCCAGACTGGGAAGGCACGTGCATTAGTTTCCTAAGGGCTGCCATTAAGAAAGCACCAAAACCTGGGGGTTTCCACAACAGAAACTTGCCTCACAATTCTGGAAGCTAGAAGTTGACAACATCAGGGTGTCAGCAGGGTTGCTTCCTCCTGAGGGCCCTGAGGGAGGCTCTGGTTCCATGACTCTCTCCTACCTTCTGATGGTTTGCTGGCACTCTTTGGGGTTCCTTGGCATGTAGATAAATCACCTTGATATCTGCCTTCATGTTCATAGGGTGTTCTTGTGTGTGTGTGTCTGTCTCTGTGTCCAAATTTCCCCCTTTTAGAAGAATGCAGTCATAGTGAATTAGATCGCACCCTAATGACTCTTAATCATCTGCAAAGACTATTTCCAAATAAAGTCACATTCATAATTACTGGAAGCTAGGACATCAACATCTTTTGTGGACACAGTTTGGCCCATAACAGCATATAATATGAGGGTTAAAATAGAAGGATTTTAATAGATGGAATCCCTGGCTCCTTTAATTGGAAAGATTGTGGGAAAATTTCTTGAATCTTAAAGGCAGAAACTAGACATGGAATTATATAGAATTTCAGTAAATGTATAAGGTCTGTTACTAGAAAGGGAGATTTATCAATATCTCAAGTGAAGAAGACCTGACCTCAGTTTTTCTGGTTCATTTTACTGTTTCCCAAATTTGATATTCTTCATTGTATAATAATATTTCAAACTTGTAAATACAAATATAATCAAAATCATGCACTCCTTTGTGAAATTAGGGGATTTTTACCCATTTCTTTTAGGATACTTTT
>PVKE010043464.1:0-13368 GCA_004027555.1 Craseonycteris thonglongyai | reverse complement strand
CTCCGGGTACAAAATTAGTGCATGGGTTGAGCTTAATTTGAACATTTCTCACTGAATTAAGGATGCTTTTGTGTCTTCTTTGTTTACATAATTCAAAGATGGGTTTGGACATGAAAGATCTCTTAGGGATTCTTTTAAGAAAAAATGATAAGAATGTAATATTACCTTATGTCTCAAATATCTTTAAAAATATTTTCTCAAAGATTGTCTTCAGCAATTGTATTTTCAACTTTATTTTTAATGAGACTGGCATAAATAAAGCTCTATTCTTTTTAATATTTTAAGATTATTAATTCTTGAAATCGGATTTGATTGTAATCTCTAGGGAGTTTTTCTTTTTTTATTGTTAAATTTATTGGGGTGACATTGGTTAGTAGGGGGGATTTTCTGATTCATGTGATGATGCTCTCTTTTTACTTAATGGCCACAGATAGTTGTGCCTCTTGAACATAATAGGGTTCACTTTTTATAACCTTTCAATTTCTTATTTTCTGTTGCCATGAGTGGTTTGACTCTAACAGCATACCCCCTCCCCCTCTCTTTCAATTCTGTTGTCATTAATCTTATTTGGAAGGAGAGTCAGATGAAATAAGCAGCTTAGAATTGTGTGTAAAGTAAATGTACATCAGTTGATTCAGGAGCTGAACCAGGTGCCTCTCACATGGGAAGCTTGCCCCGATGAGAATCAAACTGGGGGCACACCCCAGTTCAGCTTATGGTTCCACAGGGGCCGGGGCCTGGATATGATTTTCAGACCCCAGGACTGCAAGACAAGTGCTCAAACCACTGAGCCATCCTGGCATCTCCGAGATTCATGTATATTATATCCTCCAGAGAAGATGGGGGCATATAAAGAAATGTCACCAGGGAGGGAAAGGAGAGGACTTCACTACCCAGCATGTCTCCAGGGAGGTATATTTCCATATCCCTCTGGGGAAACACCATCTCTAGCTTCCGAGGCTGTCCATCATTTAAACATATGCTTTGCTCAGAAGGATTCAACCACTGAAGAAGGAAAGAAATCCACAGATAACTGTCTCCCCCATCACAAATACTGCAGTTTTCTCTAAAGAAATGAAGCTTATGCTGAGATGTGATGCATGGGTAGGAGTCTATGGACTGGGGTGTGGGGGCATCCAGGCTGACAAAATGGCACATGTAATGCCCACACACAGGAAAAAGCACAACATTTTCAGGACGTGGTTGTGTGGCTGTCGCACACAGAAATAGATAAATCTGAAGAGGTAAGCAGAAGCCAGACCACGCCGGGCCTTGTGTATCCATATTAAGGATTTGGTCCTTCAAACCAAGAGTGGTGGGAAGTCAAAGTTATCTCATAAACCAAGAAATGCTATCATGAGATTTGCATCCCTTCAACACCACTTTCTATGTTGCAGAGGACGGCCTGAGGCGGGACAGACTGGATGCCTGGCTTTCATAGAGCCCTCGATTTGGGTGTATTTTGGTGTTTGTCTCCTTCTTCTGATCCTGCTCTTCCTCTTGGGTCCCCCACACAATGCAGGCTGCTACCTCAGAATTTGTCAGGCGTCATTTATTGCTCACTATGATGTGCAAAGCACCACTATGAGTCAAAAGTTGTTTTCATTGTTGAGTCAATACTAAGAGAAGCCCCTTTGGCCTGTATCTTCCATTTTAATGTTCTCTAATACACTAATCTGCTCATTTCAATTAAGATCTTTTACTCCTTCAACTTTTGTACTTAGGATACTTCAGTGTGTCCACCAAAGGAAAGAACTAGCTAAAGATAACAGATGTGTTCAAGGTTCAGCTGCTCTGGAACATAGAACCTGAATTAAATTGCGTCAGGGTGGCTTTGAATGAGAACTGTGATCTGGCTTTGGTGGCTTTGTCAAAAAACAAAAACCAAATGCAGCTCTGAGTCTGAAACTGGAGTAAAGTATAGGATGTAAAACCTGACTAGCATGTTGAGAGAGGACCAAAAAATTAAGATGGAGGCTTGGAAATATAGAATGGGGTAAGAGGGTAGGCGATGCAGTGGCACCAAGTAATGACTTCTTCAGAAATAGCTGATTGGTTTTATATATGAGATACCATTAAAGTGTTACCTTTTACATTTTCCCCTTCACCACAAATTTAATAACTTTATTTTCACTGCAGCTCCATCAATTTTAGTTTCATTGTGCAATGATTCACTTCCCTAGAGTGTTTGCATAATATGTATCCCGCAGGTTTCATTTCTGTAAATCACTGCTTCGTGGGGGAAAAGGAGGGTGGATTCCAGGCGCGCCCCAGCCTTTGAGTAAGTTTTGAGACCAAAAGGAGATTGCATTTCCTGATTGCTAACTTATCTCTGCTGTTCACTGAGAAATTATTTTCCCTATAACACTTCCGTTTGTATATTCGATAAAGTTAATATCTGTGAAATCAGTTGATTCTCACTGCGCTAAATTATACTGGAATAGACAGAAGATTGACTTCCTGGTATTGACAAGAGAGGACTCTCAATGTCTTTTGACTTATTATTTCTGGCAGTTGGAAAGAATTCCAATAACACACAAAATTACTTTACAGGGTATGTTTAGAGAGCAAAGAAAATTAATGGAGAGATGGAGTCTTAGGTTATTTTTTGCCTTTTGAAAAAAGATTTCTATTTCCTGTCAAACATTTCCTCTGAAAGGAACTGGAGGAACATAATGTAAATTGATTTATCCACACCTTAAGAAGTACCTGAGGTTTAATTGCCTCTGCGATATTTATGTTTACATAAATAATTCAGTGGTAAATTAATCTAGCTTTTATAATTACCTCCCCTAAAGGCACATGGCTTGGTCCCAAGAACTTTGTGGCTTGATGTGAGTATTTAGGTCACTACAACCAATAAACCATACATAAAAACTTAAAGATATAAAGAAAAGAAATCCATAGCTTTTAATTCCAAGCATTTGGGAAGCAATATAGTATGTGCAGGCAGCTGCTCCTAAACACTGTGGACTTCCAGAAATACAGCTTTTATTAATGATCAACTTTCTAAGAATACATTGTTTTCAACCACCTCCATGAGCTCATAGCACATCAGATCCTTAAATTCAAGTTGAGTGACACCTTTCCCCTGATAGGTATGTTGCCCACATAACCAGGTACAAATAGCTATTAATATCTCCTCTGTAGTGTTTCAGTCATCACCTTCAGTCACTGTATGCTGAGCCACTCATTTCCTTTCACTTTGCTCACTCCCCTTTGATTTTCCCCAGAGCCAAAGCCAGACTCTAAGATACAGCTTTCAGCTAGAGGAGAGCCTGGTGAGCCTAGTGCCAGCATCTTACTGGATCCTTCTTCAGCCAGGTAACAACTTTCTCTTCTTTCGGAAATTTATATTTAAAATCCAGTAGCCCCCCAAAAGATAAAAATCATACATCTTGTCACTTGCTAGCTGGAATAGTAGTAACTACAATTGGCATTTGTTTACATTATCTGATTTTTCTATACCTAACCAAACTGTGAAGTAATTAGTATAACTCAGTTCTATAGACAGAAAGGAAGAAAGAGGAGAGGGGAGGAGAGGAGAGGAGAACAGACTCAGAGAGATTGAGTAGTTTTCTCCATGTAAGCAAAATAATGGTTTGGAGAGACAGGCTCCCACACAAGTCACATCCTAGCACGTGTGTACACTGAGAGGAGGGTCTCTGGTTCACTACTCTGCCTAGACCTAGAACAGTGCCTGGACATAGTATATGCTCAACAAATGTGTGTGCCATGAAAGAATGCGAGCCCCATGCCCTTTGTTCTGCATCAGGTCGCCTTCCTAGGAAAGCTATGGCACCCCCACATTCCATTGTCTTTCCCACACCTGGCCTCGCCCTCACATGTAGGTGATTATCACCTAGACTTCAAAACAGCACTTGCATCTCTCGTCAAGA
The DNA here is from genome assembly GCA_004027555.1 of Craseonycteris thonglongyai. Lineage (NCBI taxonomy): Eukaryota > Metazoa > Chordata > Mammalia > Chiroptera > Craseonycteridae > Craseonycteris > Craseonycteris thonglongyai. Next base: position 9,469 of record PVKE010043464.1, on the reverse strand, counting down.
CTTCCCTCATGATTCTGCTCCTGTTAAATTATCACGTTATTGAATGTTTGCTCATGCACTCTCTTACAGTGGCTTCTAATCATACTATGGTGGTCTTGTCTCCCAGTTCCTCTCAGTCTTCCCAGTTATTTCTTTGATTTTCTTTTTTAACAGTTGCTTATGAGTGCCAGTTGCTTGAGTTCTGGTTAACAGACAGTCTACTGTACTTTAATTGTTATATATTTATGTATTGATATATATATGAATTGTTATATATTTAATTGTTATAGATGAAAATGTTTATGCCAACTTAGACTTGTGTGAGCTTTAATTCAGTAAGTGCTTACTGAACATTTACCTTTTGCTTGAACCAGCAGGGGATAAAGAAGAAATGCTGGACATAGCTCTTGAGTTTCAGCTAGACCAAAGGAACACACGCAGGGTGCAGGTGGGATATGGTGAAGCAGAAAGACATCGTTTGTCCATTTAGGCAAAGAGTTACCCAAAACTGTCATCCACAGATGGTGCTTCAAACCAGCCTATTGTGTGGGTAGGTGAGGATTGGGGCCCTGCCAAATCTCTGTGCTCCTGGAGATCAGAATATAGACAAGTGTGTGTATTGAAAACACAGATTAGAGAAAAGGAAGGCAATGACTTACATGTTCTCATTTGGGGCCAGGCTGATCTCACGTGGATAAAGGAGCGGCCTTGTCAAACACCATATAGTCTGGGCACTTGTGTGATGACTGCAGCTGTCATGGGCTTTTACCTTTCTCATTGTAGCTGAAAAAGTTAACTTTGTAATGAAAATAAAACTTAAGAATAAATGAATATACATATCCAAAAATATATATATTTTTTGTTTACTTAAGCAGCATGTGCACATTTGTATACATATCTAGGATTTAAAAGTAATTTATAGGTGTGGCTCTTGGCCTGCCCCACTATTCCTCATGAAGTTTTCCTCACTAGGCTATTAAGGAAGCCATCAGCCAGGCAGCATGAGTTATTCCTGCATGAGCTCTAGAAGACGCAGCTCTTCTCACTATAAATTCACTGTGCAAAACCTTTGCTATAAAACGAGTTCTCCACTGTCCTGTGGCTTGTAGGGTCTCCAAGGCCACCGTAGCTTTGAACAAAAGGATTGACTGCTACTTAGAAGAATCCTTTTCTGGTTTTATGTCTCTTTCTTTTCTTTCACTACCCACTATCTAATATTTCCTCCTTCCTTCTACTGTCTAGCAAGAGTTAAAAGGATTCAGATGGTTCCCTTGCCAATTTTTGCTATTTAGCTATTTAATCTTGAAGATTAACGTGGACACACCTGGCTTGGCTATATTTATCCAGCAAGGTACCGGTTAACAGAGAGTCTACTATATAACAATTAAAATGTAGTTTCTTAACCGGTGATCTACAAATAGATTTCACTGGACCTCCCTTCAAATTGTGTGAAAATATTCATGGTTGGTACAAATGTTCACTGTTCTGGAAGGAGCATAATTCATTGTCATCACCTTCTCAGTGGAATCTACCACCAAGAACATAGAGCTCTGCTACCAAAAACAATTGCATAAAAAAGCAGAGATCTGACCTTTTGAAAAAAAAAAAATAGGTTCTGCTTCTGCAGAGTCCAGAATCCTCTCTGTTATATAAGGCCCTGTCTAGTATAAGAGGGGGACAGAGAGATGTGACTGCAGACCTCGATTTCTTCTAAAGCCTTATTTACAGGGTCTGTTTATGTCAGAGAACCTGTGTGAGAGTCACACACTGATGGTCGTGGGCAGAGCAACATGCAGCTTCTGGGAGAGATAGGATCAGTCTAGAAACGACACCTGGCAAAATCAGGTGCTGTTTCTAAAAGGAAGGGTAAAGAGTCTCTTTTGCTGATATTTGAGGGTTTCATCAATTTTCCTAGGAGCCTCTCTTAAGTCCTTTGATATTCAAATCATTTCTTTCCAGGGCCTCTCATGCCACCATGGCAGCTGCTTTTTGGCTCTTCAATTGTTAAATAGTCTAACTCTGCCAGCTCCTCAATTTTCAGTGTTAGTTACCCAACATCGCTTATAGGACATTCCATATTGAGAGATGTGCAGTTTCATGTTTCAATTTGCCTTGTTTTTTAATTGGAACATCGAATGTTGATACATTGGGTGGTAGGACACAAGGAAGTATTAAGCAGAGAGGGATGACTAAGAGCAGACATTTTATAATTGGTCTGTTAATTAGTGAGTATTTTCTAACATTAATTATGCTGCTATTTTCTAACACCTTTGTAACTGCTGTAACTCAGAAAATAAATATTCAGATAATTAGGATGCCCTATACATCAAAATGTTAACAGCAGCAATCTCTAAGTGGTGGGATTATGGGTAATAAAAATGATAAGTGACATTAATTGAGAGTTCACTATGCATGCTAAGCACTTTACAAGCATGACCTCATTTCACATTCACAGAAACCCCCTGTGAGAGCTGCTATTATTTTCTCTCTTCTCAAATGAGGAGCCTGAGGTTTAGATTGGTTAAAATACTTACCTAAGGTCACACTGGTGAGTGGCAGAGTTGGGATTTAACTCTGCTTGCCTGATTTCAGAGTCCAGACTCTCAACCTTCTACTTAATTGTATTTTCTTCTTTCACACAAAGAAAATTTATTACTAGTGACATAAAGAAAAAAAAAAGTTGTTTCTTAAAACCACTGAATACAACTATCACCTTGTACAGCTTTCAAAGTCATATTCCCCAACCTGTTTATGGCCCATTTGATAAATATCACCTATCCAAGCCTATTTTTCTGGAGTTTTATTAGAACTGTCACTTAAATTTCTTTTTTTTTTTTAAATGAACATTTGAGTCAAAAGTTTTTAACCACTAGCCAATCTCTGGATAGAAGTCTGCGGCATTTGTTGTTTCAAAGCCCCTCTTTTGACAAGAATACCAACTCACCTCTTTCCCTCCAAGGTCAATACTGAGGGGCCACAGGAAAGAGCTGGACTTAAGGGGAGGGGTCAGAAACTGCATTCCATCCTGCCGGGGCCAGGAAAGATTTGCAATTTGTACTTAATCAGCTTTTCTGTGGATTTAAAATGTTATCTGTCTAGAGTTCCATTCATTTTACATGTCATTAATATGACTGCTATATTCATAGTATTTAAGTCGTAATGTGATTGTATTGTTAGAGTTCTCCAGAACAATAGAACCAATAGCATATATAGAGAGAGCAATATATACGAGAGGAGATGTAGTATAAAAATTGGCTCACACGGTTATGAGGTGGAGAATCCCGTGATCCGGGGTCTCCAAGCTCGAGGCCCAGGAAAGCTCATGGTGTGATTCAGTTCACGTTGGTTGGCCTGCGAAGAACGGGAGCCAACAGTGTAACTCCCAGTGGAGGGGCTGGGAGTGGGGGTTCCCTGAGTCTGAAGGCCTGAGAAGCAGGAGGTCCATATCCAAGAGCAGAAGACAGGTGTCCTAAGTCAAGATGAGAGACAATGCACCTTTCCCCTACCTTTTGGTTCTATTGAGGCCCTCGGCTGATTGGGTAATGAATGCCACCTGCACTGGTGAGAGCATCTTCTTTACTAAGTCTACTGAATAAAATGCTAATCTCCTCCAGAAACATCCTCAGACACACCTAACAATAATGTCTGACCAGCTTTCTGGGCCTCCATCCACCAAGTCAAGTTGGTGGATAAAATTCACCACCATGGTGACCATGAATCCTGACTGACCATGATGAACAGCCAGACCTTAGGAAAACTACATATATAAGGCAACTAAAAAAAAAAAAAGTCTGTAAAGAGCTTTCCAGTGAAGTATAAGACCAGAAAGATGATGGAAGTAGGAGTGGGGGTAGGGCACACTTCAAACAAACTTTGGGAGCGATTAGGAGATAAGAGAAAGAATGTGGCCTTAGGAGGCAGTGGGGAAGGGCAGCTCTGGCAGATGCACCACCCCCATGTGTCCCCTCCCCACAACAGTCCTGGCAACATCTGTGGCATTTGTGGCCACCTGTACAAAGGGAGCGAGTCCAGGCTCTGTTGCCAACAACCATGGAGACAAGTCAGACACCATGTGCACAGAAGCACATGGCAGAACCCCCAGGGCTCCTGTGGGAGCCACATCCCAGCGTATGGGAGACGGTTCAAACTTCTCCCTTACTCTCCAAGCAGCCAGTATATGGAAGACTGGTATCGTGGACTGAATAAATCCATGAATGAAGGAACGCCAAAGGACAAAAGAAACACTTCCGTGAGAGTGACACATGGCCTTCTTAGTACCCCAGGCTGCTGAAGCAGAAGTTGTATGGGACACTTCCCGAGCTTACATCCCCTTTTCTACTATTTTTCATTACTTCTTGGCTTAACTGAGTTTGACTGAGCAGAACTTTGAGGATGTTTAATACTGTATATTGTTATAAATATTTTTATAATATTTGTTTATATTTTAGATCGTGTATAATAGTATATATTGTTTATATTACTCTCACATTAATAATAAGTCACAGTCCTAGAGCAAGCCTTCGATGCTGACCATTAGGCCAAAGACTTGAATTAGATGATCTCATTCAACCCAACAACAGCTCAATCTTCTGCCCATCACAACCAGAATAATAACTTTCCCATGTGTTACAATTTTGTAGTTTTTTATAATTTCACACTTTTTTTTTTTTGTCTACAGTATATGAAATGAGTCATGGTCCTAAATATATTTATCTGCAGATCAATAATTAGTATGCTTAAGAGCAGGAGTCTACACACTGTGGTGTGGAGGTAAAATCTAGTTGGCTGCCTATTTCTGTAAATAAAGTTTTATTGGAATAGGCCCAGAATTTTTCAAAAAGTGTCTGACTCCTCCCCACTCTTTCCCCTCTGGCCAGGTAGCTGAAGAGACAAGGTTGTCCAGTGAACTTTCTGAGATGATGAATGTATTCTCTATCTGAGCTATCTCCTACAATATCCAGCAGCCACATGCAAACACTTGATGTATGGTTAGTACAACTGAGAAATTGAATTTTTAATTTAACCTACTCTAATACCTCGAGCAAAGCAATTCTAATGAGTTTAAATTTGTTAAGAAATTCATCAAATAAAGTACTTAAGGATTGAGATTAAAAAGATGGGAAGAAATTGGAAAGTGTAAATGTTTCCTAAATTGGTAGAACAGTTTGGTAAGGGTCAAACAGTGGTCAATACTTTAGGAAGCAAAATAAGGCATACAAAAGAAATAGAAATGCTTGATATATAATTTGATATTTCCACAGTTTCTTTCTGACTAGGTAACAAATAACTCCCTTTTACTATACTGTAGGGGAACAAAAGTTGCCACACTAAAATATACCACTTTGGCATTATTTTTAATTAAAGTTACTTGAGAAACAGCCAGTGCAAAAAGGATATGCTAACCCTCCTCTCTCTGTTTCCCTGGAAGCAGAAAATAAATCTCCCATGTGAACGGTACCCTCCCTGCAACATGAGGTATACAGACATCCAATCACCAGAGATGGGGAATTTAGGGCTGAGAAGAATGTACCAACAAACCTTGTTACGTCTTTACTAATTTACTACCTCAAGCCCAAACTTCTTTGTCTTGTCAGGCATCAAAAATTTATTGTTTCTTTGTTTTAAAAGTAGAAAATCTCCCTGTTTGGGTTATTTCTTTAGGTAACCATATTTATCAGACCTCTGTACATATGAATTACAGTATTTTTCCATTTATAAGACCATACTTTAGTCTAAAATTGTTATACCAAAAATTGGGAGTCATCTTATACATGGGAGTCACCATGTATTGATTTCTAAATGTCGGATTATAGAAAAGTAGGAGTTGCCTTCTACATGGGGGAGTCTTTACATGGAAAAATACAGTAAATTTTATTTTCTCCTATTAATCTGTCACATGTCAATTTAATTATTAGACCATCCTAGAAAGGTAGAAGAAAAACATTCCCTTCCCTGACACTACAGAATTAATTTGCCTCTCTCAGTGTTAAATAAATAATCATTTTGAGGCAACCTGTCATATAGTACACAGGCATAAAGCCATCTTTTTAAAAATCCACTGGTTCCCTAGAGCAATTGTATCTTTTATTGGTATTTATTGCAACAATCCAATACTTCTGATTGTGAATCTCAACTGCTTCCACACCTTTGACACAAGTTACAACACTGGAGCAGCTCCCAAACACCATTGCCATGCATCACTCACAGGCAGTCATCGTGACCAGCAACTTGCTTTATGGATGGTTTTATGCTAATGCTCTAGGGAACAAGCTTTTATTCTTCCATGAAGTGGTGAAAGAAAACCTGGAACACGTACTCTTCATTGGCTATTAGTAGTATAACTGGAAAGGCTGAGGAAGATTTTGTCCACTGCTCTCTTGCATACTATCACATGTTGAAATCAATTAAAAATTAAAAGAATATTTAGACACTAAAACACCAGAAAACTATGATTGCTTTTTAGCTTCTGTTTATTTTACAAATAGCTCTAATTACCACCACCGGGGAAAGAAACGGTGATGCATGTAAAATGATAGTGAGTTCTCACTGTGGAAGGGGCTGCCAGGTTTATTGAAGGCAAGTCTGTGACTCAGAGGACGATTTATGCTCCATTATCTGCTCTCGGGTTTCTCTAGCACCTCCCTTTAGGAGGACCTCCTTGCTCTTGGCTATGGAGTCTGGTTATTACTGCTCCTTTTACTAGCTAAGTGACCATGAGCAGGTCACCTCTCTGAACCTCAGTGTCCTCCTTCATGCAGGGGTTAAAGAGACTAGGGCAGATAAAGTGTGTCACACATACTAATTCTTAGGATTCAATACATGTGGCTGGGTTTTTTTATTTGTTTGTTTTTTGTTTGTTTGTTTCTTGAAGAATTCTCCATCTTTCCCTACCCAACACCACCCAAGTTATATGTATAGCTTCAAGTGCCACACGGCAACTCACTCATTTTTTTTTTTTTTAGATTTATTTTTATTGTTTTTGACAGAGAGAGAGAGAGATACAGAGACAGAGACAGAGAGAAGGGGGAGGGCCCAGAATAGTCTCCATAGTTGCACATCATTGGTTTTTCCACATAGTTTTATTCCACAGGTGGGCACAGGGCTGCACAGGGCAGGAACTGGGCTCGGATCTTACCCAGTGAGAACAGAACTGGGGCACTCTCCAGCCCAGCACATGAGTCCACATGGGCTGGGGCCGGGATTCGATCCTTGGTCCCCGGGGCTGCAAAGTGAGCACTTAACCCACTGAGCTATCCTGGCTTCTCCAACTTACACATTTTTAAAACCGCAAAACTCACTCAACTGAAAACAGCCTCATAGTATAGCACAGACACATTTTAGGAACCAGATGAAAAGGAAGCTGTTCCAACAGGTAATGTACAGAGCTCACTTCAGTTATGGATCATAGAGATGGAAGAGTAATAGATACTCCAAACAGGTTTCGGCCAGACATTGCTTTGTTACCTTCCACAGAGATTTTGCTACTTTCCTTCCTTATGCTAATGGTTTGAGTAATCAGCTGCATTCTCTTTTACCTTGCAAAACAAAAATTTTATGACTACAGAATGGGTAAATATTGCTGGGCCCTCCACCTTTCTCTTATTTGTCACCTTAGATTTATGTGATTTGCACGCTTGTCTAAAATGTAAGATGCAGATGTTGGATGTGGCAGAGAGCTGAACGACCTAAAGCTTTTCCAGGTGGTCCAAGTCCAAGGCCTCGTTCAGATGTGGACTTTAAAATGTTGTCTGCCTGGTGTTTCTGGGGTATCTTACCAAGATACTGGCTGATATTCCAGTGGACAAATTTTCTAAACTGTGCCCTCGTGAAGACTCACTTCTCAATTTCCCTGCAAATCACTCTCTCTCTCCTTACTTACTTACTTACAGTTTAAAGTTATGACAAACAATTGGGAAATTATGTCAGATATTACCATGCAGGTAAGGGCTTACCTTACATGAGCATTTTATAAAATACTTTTATGAGTTGTGTCTCAACAACGTATTATATTTGTCCATGGCAAAGGGATTCCAGCAAGTTTTGTAAGATCCCTCAGTTGATCTCTGGCATTACTGCATTAAGTCATGAATCTTGAGGAGAACATAGTTTCTGAGGGGTCATACACAAAAATGCAAAGGCATGTGTGACAAACACAGTTAGCATTCCAACCTGTATTTGTTTCCCTTTTTCCAGAGTGTAGAGTTGTTCATGAAAACAGCTGCTCAGCCAAAGAACATCACCCCAATGTCCCTACCCCTTGCATCTAGACATGGCCATGTGACTTGTTTCTACTAAAGGGGTATGAACAAAAGAATTTTGTCACTTCCTAGCTGAGATGGTTAAAAAGATGGTGTGCCTCCTCCACACTCTCTCTCCCCTGGGTGTCAAAGCTCAGGGTAACACTTAAAGCCACATGTTGAATATGGTGAGACCACAACATGGAAGAATTCTGAATTGCTGACTCATTTCTAAGAGAACAGCAGACTGCCTCTGTGGAAACACACACACTGACCTGTTTCGTGAGTGAGAAATGTTCTATAACTCAGACAGAAGCTGATGTTATCTTAATTAACAGCATGAGCATTGAAAATGAAAATAAACTCAATGCAACCCTATGTATTCTTTCTTACAATAGCATCTGGCTATTGCAGTGCACATAGCTAGAAGAAAAAATAATTTTCCTGCATTAAAATGTAGTTCACATATCTCTGGTCAAAGTAGAAATTGGTACCACCACTTTAGAAAGTAATCCGGCAAAATTGACTAAAGCCAAATCCTGCATGTTTTGTGATCCAACCACATATAATCCCATCACAAATGTGTACATATGTTCATCATAAACATACACAAAATGTGGTTTATATAATATATACAATGAAATATTATTCAGCCTTAAAAAGGAATGAAATTCTGACACATGCTATAGATCAGGGGTGGCCAACAAGTCGATCACAGTCGACCGGTCGATCGCGAGGTCAATTTTGGTCGATCGTCGATCACTTGCAACGTCTGGGGTGGAATTCCATGTACCATGGACTTTGAAGCGATTGTAGAAGACAAAACTTTCTAACAACAGTTTAATGCATTCTGGGAATTTGCCAAGGTCATAAATTCCTAGAATTCTGACAGCCTGACACTGTGATCTCCGCCCACCCAGACAATACATTTTGACTTATGTGTTACACTTGTCACCGGACGCAACCCATGAACGCAACAGTTACAACTCAACTCATCGAAGAACACAGTCAGTTAGCTTGAATATTTGGTAGTGTCATACGGTAGCTTCTTTTCTTTTGTATTAACAGTATTATTATCAATCAATATTATTTATCCTCAGTGACCACGTTGAGTTTCAATTTTTCTTCTGTTTAAAATGTAAGTACCTTTTCTTTGTTTTCAATTAAATTGCTTTTCTTACCTATCTATTTACTTGATAAGTGAGCATTCTCGGCAACAGATCTCTAAACTGCGGTCATTACACTGAGAGAAA
>PVKE010043463.1:0-13288 GCA_004027555.1 Craseonycteris thonglongyai | reverse complement strand
CTGTTCACAGTGGCCAGAACATGGAAACAACCAAAATGCCCTTTGATAGATGACTGGATAAAGAAGTTGTGGTACATTTACACAATAGAATACTACTCAGTTATAAGAAATGATAAAATACAATCATTTGTGACAACATGGATGGACTTAGAGATCATCTTATTAAGCAAAATATGTCAGATTGAAAGAATCAGGAAACATATGACCTCATGTATAGGGGGTTATAAAACTGAAAGTCATAAAGACACAGAGACCTGTGGACACACTCAATAGCTTGGCAATTGCCTGAGGGAAGGGGAGGAGCAGGGAGGGAGAGTGGGAGGGTAGATTTGAGAGGGCACCAGCATTATGGAGACACTCAATTGTTTGGTGGTTACCTGAGGAAGGGGGAGGCGAGGGAAGAGAGAGTTGGGGGTTGGGGAGTGGACACTGGATATATGGTGGTGGAAGGGGAGCTGATTCTGGGTGGTGAGCACGTAATGTGATGCATGGGTGAAGAGATATGGACTTGTACATCTGGAAACTATCTAATTATTACCAATCAATGTCACCCAGATAAATTTAACAATAAAAAGAGAATCTGTAAAAAAAAAAAGAACAATAAAATAAATCTTAAAAAAAAATTTATATGGAATATTTACAAAGATGAACCATGTTCTCGTCCATGAATTGCAATTAAAAATTTAAGAGAATAAAAATCATACAGAGAGCATTATAGATTTGAAGTGAAAAATCAATGACAGATTTTTACTGAAAATCCATAGAAGAATATAGCTAAAAGATCTGTCTAAATATGCAGAAATTAAACAACATATTTCAAAGTAAGATATTGTCAGATCTGAGCTTCTCAGCTAGGAAGGGTCATGGCGGTGAGATGCCCAGGCCAGAAAAGAGACTAGGAGACTGAGAGTTTTGTAACATAGCCCTATAACTTATGCAGGGTGAAGCACCCAGGCAGGTTATATAACCAAGGGAAAACAATATTGGCATGAGGCCCATGAGTATCTTGGTGAGCATGCAAAGGTACATTAAGCTTATGTAACCAGTAAAAATGCAAGTCCTTTTCCAGAGAAAGCATGGCTACTCCATTTTGTCTGGCCAATGTGGCCTTCATCTGGAACACCTGGGTCTTTTCCCACAAATTTTTCCACACACATGAGTCAAAAACATGTTTTTAAAGAAAGTAAAAGGGATGCTTGCATAACTCAGCAGGTTGATCACTTGCCTTGTAATTGTGAGGTCAGGAAATTGAATCCCAGGTTCGGCTTATGCAAACTCATATGCTATACTGCAGCACAATTAGTAACTACCAGGATGGCAGTGAAAGTCCCATGTGGAAAGCCCCCATTTCAGTTTTGCCCACCATGGGCCCACAACCACCTGTGTGTAATGAAACTCCATCACAACTAATGACGTACAGCTATGGAGACTTCTCTGGGCCCTATCCCCTTTTCTGTTTCTCCTTTTCTCTCTTCTTCAAAACAATATAATAAATCTAAAAAAAAAAAGAAAAGTAAAATATTTTTTAGTTAAATTAACATAAAAATAAGGCTTAATCAAAATTTGCAGCATTCAGGGGAAGCCGGGATGGCTCAGTGGGTTAAGCGCTCACTTCGCAGCACCGGGACCAGGGATCGAATCCCAGCCCCAGCACGTGCGGAACCATATGATGAACTGGGAGCTCCCCCAGTTCAGTTCTCTCTCTGTCTCTGTATCTCTCTCTCTCTCTCTCTCTCTCTCTCTCTCTCTCTCTCTCTCGCTGTCAAAAATAAAAATAAATAAATAAATACAATATATTAAAAAAAGAATGTACTTGCCTCTTTAAAAAAAAAATTTTGCAGCATTCATTGAAGGCAATACTCAGGTGAAAATTTACTGAATTAAGAGTATATGTTAGGAAAGAAGAAATATTTCTATCAAAAATATAAGATTCTAGGGAAGCCGGGATGGCTCAGTGGGTTAGGCGCTCACTCTGCAGTGCCAGGGACCTGGGATCGAATCCCGGCCCCAGCCTGTGCAGAACCATATGCTGAACTGGGAGTTCCACCAGTTCAGTTCTCTCTCTGTCTCTGTCTCTGTCTCTCTTTCTCTCTCTCTCTCTCTGTCAAAATAAATAAATAAAAATATATAAAAAGAAAATGCCCTCTCTTTAAAAAAAAAAATAAATAAATAAATAAATAAATAAATAAATAAATATATATATATATATATATATATATAAGATTCTACTTTGGAAATTAAAACAGAAAATAAATTTAAGTTAAAAGCAAATAAAAAATGGTAAAAATTAAAAAATAATCAATAAAATTAAGATTTCATTGCATTTGGAAGATTATTAAAATTAATAAACTTATATTCAGGCTAACAAAAAGAGAGAGAGAGAAAAAAAGAACACAAATTACTAATATAAGCAAGAAAACAGGACTCATAACTTGATTCCAAGGAGAATAAAAGAATGAAAAAACAAAACTATTAATAAATGTATGCCTAAAAAATTGATATTCATAAAAAACAGACACATATTTTGGAAGTCACAAACAAAACTCATATAAGACATTTTTAGATAGTCATGGCTTATTCAACATTTGTACTAATAAATAATTAATAATATATATTTTAAATTGTTAAATTAATTGAGGTGACATTGATTGGTAACATTTACATTGTTTCCAGGTGTACAATTCTACATTACATTGTCTATATATTGCATTATGTGGTCACCACTCAGAATCAGCTCTCTTTTTATCACCATATATTTGATTCCTCCACCCTACTCCACTGAACACCCCAGCTCTCCCACCCACCTCCCCTCTTTCCCTTAGGTAACCATTAAGTTATTGACTATGTCCATGGATTTTTCTTTCTTTGTTATGTTCAGTTTTATATTCCATGCATAAGTGAGGTCATATGTTTCTTGATTCTTTTATTATGAATTATTTCGCTTAATAAGATGTTTTCAAGGTCCGTTCATGTCCATGTTGTCACAAACTGCTGTATTTTATCTTTTCTTATTGCTGAGTAGTATTCCATTGTATAAATGTACCACAACTTCTTTATCCAGTCATCTATCAGAGGACACTGGTTGATTCCATGAATTAGCCACCCTGAGCAGTGCTGCATTGAAGTACATGTATCTTTGCAAATTAAGGTTTTCAAGTTTTCTGTGTAGATACCAAGGAAAGGGATTGCTGAGTCACATGGCAATTCCATTCCTAGGTTTATGAGGAATCTTCACACTGCCTTTCACAGAGGTTGTACCAATTTACATTCCCATCAGCGATATATGAGGGTTCCCGTTGTCCATAGCCTCTCCATCACTTGTCATTCCTTGTCTTGTTAAGTAAGTATAGCCATTCTGACAGGCATGAGGTGGTATCTCATTGTGGTTTAATTTGAATTTCCTTAATTGCTAGTGATGTGGAGAATTTTTTCATATGTATCTGTTGGCTGTTTGTATGACTTCAGGAAAGAAGTGCCTATTTAGGTCTTCTGCCCATTTATTAATTGGATCATTTGTGTTTTTGTTGTTGAGTTGTATGAGTTCTTTATATATTTTAGATATTAACCCCTTATCAGAAGTATTGTTTGCAAATATTTTCTCCCATTTGGTTGGCTTCCTTTTTACTTTGTTGATGGTGTCCTTTGCTGTGTAGAAGCTTTTTAGTTTGATATAATACCATTCATTTATTTTTGCTTTTATTTCCCTTGCCTTGGTGGTCAAGTTCATAAAGTGCTCTCCAGGCCCAAGGTCTATATAAGTTTAGTGCCAATGCCTTCTTCTATGCACTTTATAGTTTCAGATCTTATGTGGAGGTCCTTAGTCCACTTTGATTTAACTTTGGTATATGATAACTGTTAAGATTCCAGATTCATTCTTTTGCATGTAGTTTTCCAATTTTCCCAGCACTATTTACTGAAGAGGCTTTCTTTTCTCCATTTTATATTTTTTGCTCATTTGTCAAAGGTTATCTGTTTATATATTTGTGGGTTATTTCTGGTCTTTTTATTCTGTTCCATTGGTCTGTGTCTTTTTCTCTGCCAATACCAAGTTGTTTTGATTATTGACGCTTTGTAGTATAGACTGAAGTCAGGGAGTGTGATGCCTACAGCCTTATTTTTTTTCCAGAGGATTGCTTTGGCAATTTGGGGCCCTTTGTTGTTCCATATGAATCTGATAATTTGTTAACCTATTTCTTGAAAGAATGTCTGTAGGATTTTGATGGGAATTGCATTGTATTTGTATATTGCTTTGGGTAATATGGCCATTTTGACTATGTCGATTCTTCCAATCCATGAACGTGGAATATCCTTCCATTTCTTTGTATCTTTTTCAATTTCTTTTAATGGTTTGTTATAGTTTTCCATGTATAAGTCCTTCATGTTCTTGGTTAAGTTTATTCCTAAGTATTTTTTGTTGTTGTTTTGATTGCAAGCAGTATCATTTTTCCACTTTCTTTTTCTGAAGTTTTTTTGTTTCTAAAGGGTGTCCCAAAATTCACACAAGAAGTAATTTTGATAGAAAACAGAAGTTTATAATTAAAAATTGCAAGTTTTCATTGCTCAACAATGAAAATGCATTGTTCTTTTGTGTCGCCACTCCATTTATAAAAACCCTGAACTATCAGCTGTCACGCTGTCTTTTTTTTGTTGTTGTTGGCAACACTTTATCGCATAAATGACGCAAAATTTAAATCTCGTGTGAATTTTGGGACACCCCTTATATAAAAGTGTTGTGGATTTTTTTACATTGATATTGTATCCTGCAACTGTACTGTATTTATTTATTATTTGGAACAGTTTTCTGGTGGAGTTTTAGGGTTTTCTATATAAAGAATCATGTCATCAGCAAAAAGTGACAGTTTAACTTCTTCATATCAATTTGTATGCCTTTTATTTAATTTTCCTGCCAATTGGCTCTGGCTAGAACTTCCAGCACTATGTTGAATAGCAGTGGTGACAGGGGACATCTCTGTCTCATCCCTGATTTTAGAAAAAAAAGGCTTCAGTTTTTCCACATTCAGTATTGCATTCGCTAAAGGTTTGTCATATATGGCCTTTGTTATGTTGAGAAAATTTCTTTCTATACCCATTTTATTAATTGTTTTGATCATAAATGATGTTGTATCTTGTCAAATGCTTTTTCTGCATCAATTGATATAATCATATGGTTTTTGTCTTCTATTTTGTTTATATGATGTATCACATTGATCGATTTGCATGTGTTGAACCATCCTTGTGCCCCTGGGATAAATCCCACTTCATCGTGATGTATAATTTTTTCTATGTATTATTGTATTCTATTTGTTAGTATTTTATTTAGGATTTTTGCATGGGTGTTCATCAGAGATATTGGTCTATAGTTTTCTTTTTTTGAGTGATGTCCTTGCCAGGCTTTGATATTAAGGTAATGTTGGCCACATAAAATGAGTTGGGAGGTATTGCCTCTTCTTTAAGTTTTTTGGAGAAGTTTGAGAAGAATAGGGGTTAGTGACTCTTTGAATGCCTGGCAAAACTCATTAGTGAGACCATCTGGTCCTAGACTCTTGCTTTTGGGAAGGTTTTGGATGATTGCTTCAATTTCCTTACTGTTGATTGGTTTGTTTAAGTTATATAGTTCTTCTTGATTCAGTCTTGGTAGACTATATGTTTCTAGAAACTTGTCCATATCTTCTAGGTTGCAAAATTTGGTGGCATATTGTCCTTTATAATGTTTTTGTATAATACTTTATATTTCTGTGGTATCAGTTGTAATTTCCCCTCTCTCATTTGTAATTGCAATTATTTGTGTGTTTTCTCTTTTTTTCTTGGTGAGCCTAGCCAAGAGTTTGTTAATTTTATTAATTTTTTCAAAGAACCAGCTCTATTTTGCATTAATTTTTTCTATTTTATTTTATTCTGCTTTAATTTTTATTACTTCCTTTCTTTTGCTGGGTCTGGGTGTTTTTTGTTCTTTTTCTAGTTTTTGACGATATGATATTAGGTTGTTTACTTGTGATTTTTCTTGTTTCTTGAGAAAGGCCTGTAGTGATATAAATTTCCCTCTTATCACTGCTTTTGTTGTGTCCCAGTAATTTTGTTATGTTGTGTTTTTGTTGTCATTTATTTTTATGTATTTTTTAATTTCCTCTTTTATATCTTCTTTGATCCAGTCATTTTTTAATAACATGTTGTTTAATTTCCATGTATGTGTGGTTTTTCCTGCCTTTTTTTTTTTTTTGTAGTTGATCTTTAATTTCAAATGTTTGTGATTGGAGAATACACTTGGTATGATTTCAATCTTCTTAAATTTGTCGACGCTAGCTTTGTGTCCCAGCATGTGGTCTATCCTTGAAAACATTCCATGTGAACCAGAATAGTATGTATAATCTTGTGTTTTAGGATGAAGTGTCTTGTAAATGTCAATTATGTCCAATTCCTGTAATGTATCATTTAAAGCTGATATTTTTTTTTAATTTATTTTCTAATTGGATGATCTCTCCATGGCTATCAATGGGGTGTTTAAGTCCTCTACTATAATTGTGTTTTTCTCAGTTTCTCATTTTAGATCTGTTAGTAGTTGCTTTGTAAAATTTGGTGCTTCTTGGTTGGGGGCGTATATATTAGTAAGTGTAATATCTTCTTGTTGTATTGTCCCCTTTATCATTATGAAATACCCATTTTTGTCTCTTATTATCTTTTGATCTTGAAGTCAGCTTTGTCAGATATAAGTATCTGTTACACCTGCTTTTCTCTGGGTGCCATTTGCTAGGAGTATTTTTTTTTCCATCCTTTTACCTTGAGTCTGTGTTTGTCCTTGTGGCTGAGGTATGTTTCTTATAGACAACATAAGGTTGGTTTTTGTTCTTTAATCCAATTTGCTACTCTGTCTTTTTATTGGTGAGTTCAGTCCATTTATATTTAGGGTGATGATTGATATATGAAAATTTCCTATGGCCATTTTATCTTTTGTTTCCTGGTAGCTCTGTTTTTTATTGCTTCTTTGCTTTTTTCTTCCCATTGACTATTTTAGTTTAATGGTATTTATGACGGTTTTTTTCTGTATTCTCTTCTTTTATTGTAATGTGTTCCAGTTCTAAGTTCTTTTTCAGTGGTTACCATGAACTTTATATAAAAGAAAGTTTCATATATGCAGTGGTTTCTTTTCTTAAGTATGTTTTTTATCTCCATTGTCTTTGGAAACTTAAGTCTTTACTTCCTCGCCTTTTTATGTTTTTGTTGTTCCAGTTGATCCCTATTTACTTCTACTTTTTGTTTCAGGTCCAATTGCCTCCTTTAGTATTTCTTTAAATGCTGGCACTATGCTAGATAATTCTTTCAGTTTTTATATGTCTGAAAACGTTTTTATTTTTCCTTCATATCTAAAGAATAACATTGCTGGGTATAGGATTCTTAACTGGTAATTTTTCTCTTTTAATACTTTGAAAACTTTGTTCCATTCCCTTCTGGCTTGTAAAGTTTCTGTTGAGAATTTTGATGATAGTCTGATGGGCTTTCCTTTGTAGGTTATAGTGTCCTTTTTCCTGGCTGCCTTGAAGATTCTTACTTTGTCTTTTACTTTTGATATCTTCAGTATAATGTGCCTTGGAGAGGGTCTGTTAGGATTCAAGTAGCTACATGTCCTGTTTTTTTTTCTTGCATTTCAGTTTCCAGTTCTTGCCATAAATATGGGAATTTCTCATCTTCTATTTGCCTGAGTAAAATCTCTTTGCCCATCTAGTCCTCTGCTCCCACCAGAATACCTATTATTCTTATATTATTTTTTTCTAACGGAGTCAGATAGTTTTTATAGATATCGTTCCTTCCTTTTAGCTTTTAGGTTTCTCTATTCTTCCTCCTGTGACATTTCCTAATTTCTGTCTTCAATTTCACTAATTCTTTCCTCCATTTTGTCAGCTCTGCTTCCTATGCTAGCTATTTCATTTGTAATTTCTTTTATTGTGTTGTTTATTTCCTAAATTTTTATGTCCATCTTTTTCATCAATTCAATTTCCTTTCTGAGATCACTTAGCTCCTTCTGTATACTCTGCCAGTTTTCTTTGATCTCTTTGAGTGTTTTTATATTTGCAGGCTTAAGTTCTCTGTCCTTTAGCTCATATAATTCCATATCTTCAAGCTTTTTTTCTGGAAATTTTTCTCTTTCTTTCTGAGCTCCTTTGTTCAAAGGGTTATTCATCACTGTTGGAGCGTTTTGTTTCCCAAACATGAGGACTTTTCCCCTGGTAGATGTGAAGGTATCCTTCTTTATTACCTAGCTGGTATTAATGTATTTTAATATTTTCTCTTGCTTATTTAGTTTTATCACAGTGGGAGACTTTCTAGGGGATGGGCTTCTCTTTGACTCATTTGCTCTGGTCTCTGTATGCCTCCTCTTTGGGAAGGTATGGTGGGTGATGCTATTCTATGCCTCTGAGGTCCAACTGCTGTCAGAAGCTGTCACACCTATATCCCTCTGCTGGCTTCAGCGGGACAGGTGGGGGCAGGGCTTGTTCAGAAAGGTGCTGGTCTGTTTGCTTTAAAGGGTAATGGCGGCTTCCTGGCAGTGGCTCATTGAAGGCAGGCTGTGCGTGAGGCATGTGGGGCAAGCCTTGGGAGACAGCAAGTGGAAGCAGCAAGGCTCTGTGTCCAAGGCTATACAGTGCTTTGGTTGGGGCCCCACCTCACTGAGGGCCACTTTCTGCCTCAGTTTCCAGTGCACTCCCCTTTTCAGCACTCGAACCTCCAGAAAACCTGCCACTGGCTCCAGTTGCTGGCCTTAGGCTCCCAAAGCTCCCAAGGCCCCCAGCTCCAGCCGCCAGACTGAAGCCCCGGCAGCCAGATCTTCACTCCTGTTGTCCACACTGATCTCTGGCTGTTGCTGGTGCCTCGCTCTGGCCTCCTGCACCATGCTATGGCGGCCCTCACCACGCCATGGCTGCTTCCCCCTCACTCCCACTGGGGCCTCTCGCCACAGTCAGCCATGCCCACTTTTTCCATCCATTCTGCACTCTGGCTGCCCGCGCCTCCACCGCTGTCCATTCCAGGCCTCCAACCCACCCAGAGTCATTCTGCACCTCGACCCACACCCCCACACTCCCACATTAGTCAGTGTCTCCTCTGCTAGACTCTGGTCAGCCTCTGGGTCGGTCACCAGGTAAGACTCCAGGTCATGCTCCATGGCACATCTCCACACTTCTTACTTTCTTTCTCTCTCACTTGCCTCTGTTTCTCCAGCTCTAGGTATTTTCTTGTGATGCATGGGTTTCTCAGCTGAGGCTATGCTTTGCTTAGGAATTCTCCAGTTGGATTTTAGTTGTTTAACTTGTTGTCTTTTCAGGATAGGTTTCAAGAGCTTCTCTCACAGTGCCATCTTGATGACATTTTTGCAGTAATATATTTTTAAAAGCACTACATACATTGTTTCACTGGAAAATTCTACCAAACATTTAAGAGAAAATGATATCAAATTTTGACAATATCTTTCAGAAAGAAAAATGAAAACACTTTCTAATTAACTATATAAATAGTTCATTACTCTAATATTAAAGCAGAAAATAACATTACAGAAGAATAACTACAAGCCAATGTCTCTTGTGCACATAGATTCAAATATCTTAAGTACAAGGTTAGTAAATTTAATCCAATTTTTTTGAATAATTATAAATCACACCCAATTCATCTTTTTTTTTTGAAGTTTCATTGTTTGTATATAAAAAAACTGATGAAGTTTTTAATCAGGTTATCACTGGATATGACATTTGCATTTATACTTATTGAGCCAGAGTTAAAGCAGGAGTCCATGCAATAGCATAAAAAGGGCATGCCACCCCTTATTCTAAGGTGTGTAAGGTCTCACAATCAGTTTTAAAAATCATGGGTACTGTTTTTTTTTGTCTTGTTTTGTTTTTGTTATTTTTGGGGATAGAGAGGGTATCCTGTTAATCTATAACAACGATTAGGGTGTCACAATAGCTGGAGAGTACTATTCCAGTCTGCAAAAATGTTTAAAACACCTGTGAAGAAGAAAAGAAGAAGAAAATGGACCAAAAAAAAGGGTACTGCTTTTGCATTGGCAACACACCCATGCAAAGAACAATATTGCCTTAGCTACTCTTCACAACTATGGCTTCCAAAGATACAGAACAATGGAACAGAATAAAAAACTCAGAAATAAACCCACAAATATATGGACAGATAATCTTTGACAAATGAGCAAAAAATATAAAATGGGGAAAAGAAAGCCTCTTCAGTAAATGGTGCTGGGAAAATTGAAAAATCACATGCAAAAGAATGAATCTGAAATGTGAACTGTCACCATATACCAAAGTTAACTCAAAGTAGATTAAGGACCTCCACATAAGATCTGAAACTATAAAGTGCATTGAAGAAGTCATCGGCACTGAACTTATAGACCTTGGGCTCGGAGAGCACTTTATGAACTTCACCACCAAGGCAAGGGAAATAAAAGCAAAAATAAATGAATGGGACTATATCAAACTAAAAGGCTTCTACACAGCAAAGGACACCGTCAACAAATTAAAAAGGAAACCAATTGAATGGGAGAAAATATTTGCAAATAATGCCTCTGATAAAGGGTTAATATCTAAAATATAAAGAACTCATACAACTCAACAACAACAACACAAACAATCCAATTAAAAAATGGGCAGAAGACCAAAATAGGCACTTTTTTTCCTGAAGTCAAACAAGCAGTCAACAGATACATATGAAAAAATTCTCCACATCACTAGCAATTAAGGAAATTCAAATTAAAACCACAATGAGATACCACCTCACACCTGTCAGAATGGCTATACCTAACAAGACAAGGAAGGACAAGTGATGGAGAGGCTGTGGACAAAGGGAACCCTCATATATTGCTGATAGGAATGTAAATTGGTACAACCTCTGTGAAAGGCAGTGTGGAGATTCCTCAAAAAACTAGGAATGGAATTGCTATGTGACTCAGCAATCCCTTTCTTGGGTATCTACCCAAAAAACTTGAAAACCTTAATCCGCAAAGATGCATGTACCCCATTGTTCATTGCAGCACTGTTCATGGTGGCCAAGTAGTGGAATCAAGCAAAGTATCCTCTGATAGGTGACTGGATAAAGAAGTTGTGGTACATTTACACAATGGAGTACTACTCAGCAATAAGAAAAAATGAAATACAGCCATTTGTGACAATATGGACGAACCTTGAAAACATCTTATGAAGCAAAATAAGTCAGAATGAAAGAATCAAGAAACATATGACCTCACTTATAGGTGGAATGTAAAACTGAAAGGAACAAAGAAACAAAGACTCATGGACATAGTCAATAGATTAGTTGTTACCTGAGGTGGGCGGGAGAGGTGGGGGGGGAGATGGGGGGGTGTAGGGATGAAGAATCAAACACATGGTGATGGAAAGAGAGATGATTATGGGTGGTGAACACATATGCTATGTATAGATAATGTAAAGTAGAAATGTACACCTGGAAACAATGTAATTGATATCAATTAATGTCACTCCAATAAATTAAAAAAAAAAAAAACTTTATCATTGTTGTCTCTGCAGAGGTCCAAAAACTGTCAGAAATATTTGATGAACTGTTGTTTTTTAAGTGGTGTAAATAGTTTTGGTACCTATCTCTCATGGGCATTTGACATCCTTAGATGCTGATGGGAATATTCAAAGTGGCTATAGGTGATACTCCAACCATTTCTATAGGTTGATGTTTATTCAGTATATCTTTCTTTACAGGTTTTCAGCATTTGACAATGTCTAGGAAGTAGCCTCAACAGGGTACCCTGAACAGTTTTCTTTGATGGACCTTCTGACTTGCTAGAAAACTACTCTATTTGCAAATCATGGGTTTCTCAGGGCAACAGTTCTTGTAAACTACTAACGTCTCTCCCAAAATGTTTTGAGGTATTTTTCCTTCTTTATTTAAAAATTTAATGGTGGCAAAATTTCAATTTTATCTACTTAAGGTTTTCTTCACATGTGACTTGTGTTTTTTGGCAATAGATGAAAGATATTGGCAACATTTTGGCACATAATACTAATTTACACCATTAAACTGTGTGCACTGATGTTTCCTTCTCTCTGATAATCACATCCCACATTCTTTGAATTTCTTGACCACCCCTCATATAAGGTTAATAATACCCAATTGTTTTCTTATATAACAGCAATGCACATTTGTTATTTATAGTTAAATATAAAGTACTACAATAGCAAAAACAAATTAAATACCTGATATGCATCTATATACGATCCATATGAGGAGCATTATAAACATTTCTAATGAAAGGAATTAAAGAGGATCTAATTAAATAAGAAGGTATTCTGTGGTCATAGATTAGATGATTTTATATTGTTATAATAACATTTAAATTCTAACTTAACACATAGATTCAATGCAATTCTAAGAAAAAGCTCAGCAATTTATTTTGTAAATATTAACAAACTGATTCTAAAGTGAATATGAAACAACAAAGATACTCAAATAGCCAACATAATACTAAAGAGAAACAACATAGTTTGAGGCATTACTCTACCTTATTTCAAGACTTATTATAAGCAGGATAATGAGGACAGCATGGTAAAGATAGAAAATAAGCAGAACATAACAGAAAAAGAAAAAAAATAAACCTACATGAATATAAACAACTGATTTTTTACAGAAGTGCAAGACAATTTCATGGAGAAACAATAATTGTTTAAACAAATGGTGCTGACACATGCAGAGGTTCATATACAAAACCAAAACTGATCATAGACACAGACCATACACATTTTACACAATTTATCTCAAAATATAATGCTAGAAGAAATTAAAAATAAAGAAAATTTATTTACCTTGCATTTTTTAGGTGTTTTTTTTTCTAGTTTTTAAATAAAACACCAAAAACATTATAATTAAGAATTTTAAAAATAATTTGGACTTCATTAAATTTAAACCTTTTCTACTAAGTATGAGTGCTACTTAAATAATGAAAGGACAAACACAAAATAAGAAAAAAATACTTTCAAATATATATTTAATAAATAATTTATTTCCAAAATATACAAATTAACTCTAGAATTCAACAATAAGAAAACAAATAAGAGAGAGGGGAGGTGGGAGACAGCACCAGCATTATGGACACACTTAATGGTTTGGTGTTTACCTGGAGAGGAGAGAGGAGGGGGGAGAGAGAGTTGTGGAGGGAGGGGGGAGTGGGCACCAGATATATGGTGGTGGAGGGGGACCTGATTCTGGGAGCTGGGCACATAATGCGATGCATGGGTGATGCGATGTGGAGTTGTACATTGGGAAACTA
>PVKE010043462.1:0-13367 GCA_004027555.1 Craseonycteris thonglongyai | reverse complement strand
TTTTTTGAGGAATCTCCATACAGCCTTCCATAGTGGCTGTACCAGTTTACATTCCCACCAGCAGTGTATGAGGGTTCCTTTTTGTCCACAGCCTCTCCAGCACTTGTTATCCCTTGTCTTGTTGATTATAGCCATTCTAACAGGTGTAAGATGGTATCTCATTGTGGTTTTTATTTGCATCTCCCTAATTGCTAGTGATTAAAATTATTTTCTTAATTTTATAAATGAACAATTTTTGTTAACTTATCTTAAAGTTCATTGATTCTTTCCTTGTCATTTTTATTCTGCCATTGAGACTGTGTCCAGTAGGCTTTTAATTTAGACTATTGTATTTTTCAGGTCTAGAATTTCCATTTCGTTTTTTCACATCTTCTATATATTTGTTGATATTTTCTATTTTTCAAACTTGTTTCAAAGTGTTCACAATTGCCTTTTAAAGCATTTTTGACAGCTTCCTAAAAACCCTGTTCAGATCATTTCAACGTCTCTGTCATCTAGGTATTATCATCTTTTGATTGTTTTATTTTTCATTTGAGTTTAAATTTTCCTGGTTCTTGGTATGACAAATAATTTTTTACTGTACATTGAACATTTTGAGTATTGTGTTATAAGGCTCTGGTTCCTATTAAATCTTTATCAGTCTATTTAGGTTCAAAATGCATATCCTGATACTCTTTTTTGGTATACGCTGTAGTCCAAATAAATGTCAGTTTAGTTATCAAGTCTGCTATGTTATTATAATCTGCTTATTTGGTGTATTATTCAGATGACATTACTGCACGCCACAGTCTCTCAGAACTAGGTCGCATCTTTTTATTGCATGGCAGAGTTTGGAAAGCAAGGTTTCATACTTTGGCTCACGTGGGAAGGGTCAACTCTCAGTAACTAAAGAGGGAGATTATAAGTCAGAGTTCTGGGGATACTGGGGTAGTTCAGTGGTTAAGTGCTTGCCTCGGAATCATGAGGTCTGGGGATCGAATCCAGTCCCTGGCCCATGGAAGCCCCATATGCTGAATTGTGGTGCAACTGGTAACCGCTGGAATGGTAGTGAAGGTTCTCACATCCCATGCAGAGGCCTCTGTTCAGTTCCTGCCCTGCATGGCCCCACATCTACCTGTGTGAAGAGAAACCATGTCACAACTAATGATGTACAACTGTGGAGACTGCTCTGGGACCTCCCTCATTCTCTCTCTCTCACTCTCTCTCTTTGTCTCGTTCTCTAGCTCTTACTCTCTTTCTCCTCCTCTCAAACACTAAAATAAAGAAATTAAAATTAAAAAAAAAGTTATAGGATGCTGGGATGGCTCAACAGGTTGAGCGTTCATCTTGCAACCCCAGGGTCCGAGGATTGAATCCCCTTTCCCAACCCATGTGGACCCATATGCTGAACTGGGTGTGCCCCCAATTCAGTTCCCACTGGGGCAAACTCCCTATGTGGGCGGGCCCCAGCTCGTGGGGGCATGCCTCCCATGTGGGAGACCCCCAGTTGATTCCTGCCCTGAGCAGTCCCGAGTCCCCAGCCCGGTTCCTGCCTGGCATGGCCTGGTGCCCACCTGTGGAACGAAACTATGTAGATAACTAATGACATGCAACTATGGAGACTGCTGTGGGCCCACCCCCTTCTCTCTCTTTGTCAAGAACAGTTAATAAAAAATTTTTTAAAAAGTCAGATTTTTATACACGGGTTCTGTAGGCAAGGAAGAGAGTCAAAGTCAGAATTCTGCCCAAAGACTCTGAAGACACTGCCTATTGCTTCGAGGGCGCATGTGGAAATCAGAGTCCTGCCCCCGGGGCATCCTCCTGGTTATTATGGGGGGGAAGGGCAGAGAAGAGAGCTCTGTGCACTGACTCTGCCATCGCAGTGTCCATGGTGAAGGGGGAGCAGTGCAGCTCACCCCAAGAACAGGCAGGTACAATGAAAGAGTTGCTATTCTGCTGGGCAAAATTTTTGCTGGTCCTGTGGCTGGGCAAAGCAGACTTGTCTTGCCATTATTTTCTGCCTGAGACTGTTGGTGTTTCTAGACTGTGAGATTCTCTAGAATCCAGACTGAGATATTTACAAGGCAAGCAAAAACTCAAGGAACTCACTGCCACTTTGGTCCTCATGTCCTGAGGTCCCTAGAGATTCCACCTGTTTTCCTCCTCCCTTCAGTGTCTTCTGTCTTACGTTTTTTGTCCCAGATCCTTTTGGTGTGATTAGTGGGAGAAATAAAATGCCCCTTGTTTGCTCCATTTTGTCTGGAAGCAGAAATCTCCAGAGCAGCACCCTGTATAGCAGCTTGCTCCTATTGATATTTTAGCAGTTTGTGCCCTAATATTTAATTCCATATATTTTTCATCTTTCTAGGATTCCCCCCAAAGTTTTCATGCTTTCCTCTGTGGTAATAGATTTATAAATCACATATCTTTTCTGTTATTTTTAGTTATTCACTCTGGAAGAAAAAGTCTTCCACAAGGACTCATGTTATCTACAGCCAGAATATAAAGAACGTTTATTTCTATAAATTCATTTTATGGAAAAGACTTAATAAGACATACAAACTAAATCATTTAAAACTCATTTAACAAATCATGCTTATTGAGAATAACAAGATCATATGCAAAGCAATACTAATTTAAGTAAAAATATATGCATCAGTTAATAAAGCATTTGAATATTTAGAACTGGGATTGTTCTGAATTTACATATACAAAGAAATACCACAGAGACAAAGTGAGCTATTGGATTGAGCTGCTTGTGAAAAATCAGACAGCTATTGATTTGGAAATTGTTGCTATGGTTGACTCCATGGCAACAATTGAGCTGAAAGGTGAATGAGAAGGGGAAAGAGAAGGAATTTAGGTGAGAAGCCCAAGGGAAACCAGAAAAAAATTAAAAAATTGAGGGTTTTGGGAGGGTTTCTAAAAAGGTTTATCAGAGGTTTCAGGGGAAGACTGGAAAATCCAGTGAGTTTTATCTAACTATTGAGATAGAAAAACACAGTACCATTTGAAAAGCAACCTTGGGTTGATATATAAGTTGTCTTTCACCTAATCCTTTATTATAATAACTACTCTTACTTACCATTTTACCACTGAACTTAGCATAACTTACAAAAGTAATTATCACAGTTGTAGGCATGTAAGGATTTTAAAGTGGAAAGATGCCCTATTGCATTAGATAGCTTAAACAAATTATTTTATTTGATGATTGTGTGTTTAAGACAGATGGATAAAAATTCTGTAGCTCAATAAATAATTGACAGGTTTTCAATATTTACAAGAATATTTTCTTTATTTACTTTTTCATAGCAGTTCAATCCTTCACTATATAATTGAGAGTTGAATTTAGAGGTTGTTTATTAAAACTTTTTGAGTGAATTAAAAGCTAACTCATATCCTATACCAGAAAAAGAAGTTTAATTACCTTAAAAATTCTGAATTACATTATTTGAACATAAATCCATTTATATAATTTTATAGTAATTACAATAACATCACTAATGAATAGGAAAACATTTCTACAAATTCTGTTAGACCTAGATTAATAAATGAATAAAAATTATAATTAGCAGCTTGTGAGCAAATGGTGCTTAAAAACAACAAATGCAAATAGCGCTTAGAAACAATGCCTTAAATAGTTCCCATATTTTGTAATTATTAATTAGCAAACTACTCTTTTACAGATTGGATCAAGGAAAGCTTCAATGCAGCTAATGAAATTATCATAAATTTGAAATTAGCCTGGCCTGAATTATATTCTGTTCTAAAGCCAAAAGCTTGATTTACATTTTAAAATTTAAATGCTTTTCATTTTCTTTCTCTGAAACCTTTCCTCAAAGCTGACAATTGTGTTAGTAGTAAACCTTACTCTTCATGAGTCACATCAATAGTAAATTGAATGAAATCAGGATTCTTTCAAACTCTTTGAGAACTCAGTTAAATTACTGGTATGGGGATTCTGTGCATGAGCTTTGAAGACACTTTATATTACCAATCTTGACTTATAATGATCTCAATTTATGCAAACTAGGGAAAGGGGGTATGTTTTTTGTGTATTGTCAATGTTGTTGTTGTTTTTTTCATATTAAATTCTAAATTAAATCTTACAAGGAACATCTAACAAAATCTTTATTACACTTGATGGCTCTATGTGTGTTACCTTTAGAAATACTACTATATTCCATGATTTCTGTTACCGTAGAAAATTAAATGATACCTTAGAAGAATCAGAAAAATGATTAACACATATGTCAATTATCTCTCAATAAAGTTGGGGGGAAAATGAATATTAAGTGGAAAAATATTTGAAAATGCAGTATTTCATTCTTTTTTATTCCTAGTTCCTGCATACAGAGTCATTATTATTATAGCCATATTTTATTTTGGGCATATCCAGGTCACAGCAAGGTACAACTGTGGGGGAACGGTACCATTTATAATGAACACAGTATGAATGGTGCCCGCTGGAGCCCCTGGTTTAAGTGCTTGCTCCTGTGCTGGATGCTGAGATGTCAAAGATCAATAAGATGCTATCAGTTTAGTTCGGGGAAACAAATATGTGAAAACATCATTTTTATAGAATCTAGAAAGCAACAATAGAATATGTTCAAAATACTATGGGAGTGCAAAGGAAGAATTTAAAAGCCTGAAGGAATCAACGAAGGCCTCCCAGGTGCTCAGCTTTACCTGCATTTAAAGAAGTATCAACGGAGGGCAGGTCTTCACAATGAGAATAGTGTGGTTTAAATATAATAATGAGCTGCTATTTTTTGGACTCTTATGTACTATGCCTTGTGCCGAGTAATTAATGTGCCCTGCTTTTTATATAATTCACACAACAATCTCATGTCATTGGTATTTTTATCACCCCCAATTTACTGATAAGGAATCTTGAGATATAGAGAGGTGAAACAGCCAGGGAAGGCCACACAGTTCTAAGAGGTTGGGGACATTGTGATGAGAAGCTGGGCCTGACAGGTCACGGTGTGCAGCCCGGGCTTCCTTAAACATGTCAGAGTGATAGGGAAATTTTCATATAAGGAAATTCACCACCTGAGCTAGAATGGTGCCCCAGCCCCAGTCACCGCACAAAATGGTGACCCCTGAGGGCGGGGACTTTCCTGCCGACATCCTTTCAAACTAACCGATCCCCGAGCCCCCATGATAGGCCCTATAAAAGTAAAAGACCTCCATCGGTCGGGGCTCAGTCTTTGGGAATTATCCTACTGGGTCTGCCGGCGAAATAAAGCTGTGTTCTCCCTGATCTCAGTGTGCCGCTTGAGTTTCCTCGGTCAACGGTTTTGTGCAACAAGAATGTGAATAGTGACTGATCTCTATATGAGAATTGGGTACATTATGACCAGATTTAAGGTTGTGGATTTCTAAAGGATGTTTCTAGGAATCTAAGTGAGACAAAAGAAATAGAATCCAGTCCTGAGGATAGCATCCTAGAGCAGTGGCTTTTCAGGTAACTGTGTAGCTTACCACTACCATGAGCATGTCTGGATTCAAATTCTGCCTCAATTTATGTGACCTTGAGAAAGTTATTTAATTTCTCAGCCCTTACTCCATGAAAATACAGGAATTATTCTTTCTCAAAACTCCATAGTAAGTGTGTAGTAAGTATTAAAATTCTTACTATTCACCTCAAGAAGTGAGGTAGGATGGTTTAGAGATGGGGGTCACAAATCCTCAGAACTTCTGTGTAAAATTGTATATGGGAGTACACAGAACTATAGACAGCATAGGAACTTAATATCTACATACAGATGTGCAAAAAATTACATTAGTTTATAAACTAAATTAAATTAAACTTGACCTCAAGCTCCCATTCTGCCTTGGACAGCAGAGAATCTAGCTTGGTCATTATTGCTACTGTTTCAGCCCCATCTTTGGGCAGTACAAAGGTTCCAGAACTTTCTGGGAGGCCTCCCATGAATGGATTGGCAAGTTATACTCTTCACAACCTCAGGGGCACCATTCACATCTCAAGAGGCTTGACCACATTCTTAGAAGGGGGAGGAGGGAGCAACAAAATAGAGCATAAAACAACCCACCAATTAACATTTCAATAAATTATCCAGCCACAGGCTTTTTTTTTTTTTTTTTTTTTTGAGGGAAGAAGAGAATCCATACCTTTCATTAGATTCTCAAAAGAGGGAGGCTGATTTGATGGAGCAAAAGAGATGGGTGTCAAACCCCAGTGCTCCACAAAGCAGAAAAACATCCCATTTGCATTGATTATAGACCCTTTTCATAGTGCTGACACATCTATGAGCTTTGAGTGGCCTCATTATTTTTTTTTTATTAAATTGGGTCAGGGTGGGGCCCCCCATTCAACCTAAATGCAGATGGGGTCATTGTGACTGAACTGCAATATACACAATAGGTAATAAATTCTGGGAAATGAAATCTGTCATCAGACCACTCATTCACACAACAAAAAAAACGAGATGGGCTATGACATTGGGACTTGAGGCAAAGAAGTTTTTAAGATAAAGAGGCAGAATTGCATTCACTGAGTTATAAAGCATGGGGGCCTCTTCTATGGACAGAACAGGAAAGGGCTGGTATTGATGTCTGTAAAACATATGTAAAACCACTGAACACAAAACTATGGGCATAATGGAAGGAGCCTGTGGAATACACAATGGTGTTTCAAATAAATGTGGACACCTGAATGGTAGCATCATTACCAGCCTTATCTTCAAATACAGGGGGAGCGAAAGTGCTTTCAGTGGAGTAGTAGGAAAAACACTCAGGTTAAATGAACAAAGCCTGCACTATGTCATGTCTGTCATTTTAAGTGCTCATTACAATGATTACTTTTACTGGCATTTAATTTGTATAGAATTCAATTGATCAGACCTCAATCCATGATTAGTCACTTGAGTATGACTAGACATAAGTGGGTACTAATGAGCCATAAGCAAATGTCCGAGTCTCATTTTTATCATTGTTCTTGTACTAAGTAGTGTCCACTTTCTACATCCCATTGCGGTTGGATGAATATGGAGATGCCTACTTCATGACAGTACAATTTAGTCTTTTGTCACTTTGATTGCAGAGTTCATTAATAACTGAGAAAATCAATGTTCTCAGAATATTTGACATGTCATAACAGTCGTATGTTATGACAATCATACTTTCCATTTTTTATCATCACAAAGAATCATCCATCCATACAGATACCTGCAGATTCTTCACCAGTATGCAGGCAGCGTGGTGTAATACAAAGTATATGAAATTTGAATTGTACAGATTCAGATTATATAACCTCTTATCCCTTTGTGAAATGGGAATATAGTACCTACTTTCTGTGCTACAAACAATATAAGTAAAAAGTCTAGCACAGTGTCAGAATATGATCAATACTGACTCAGTAATAGATTTTCTTAACTTCAAAGTAAAAATACTGAATGATACACAGCCTATTTTATCTTCTGAGTTCTGGAATGATGAAATTTTTGAGCTGGAAAGGCCCTCAGCATAAACTATTATACAGATTAGGAAACTAAAAAATAGAGGAGGTGAAAATACTTGTTCAAGGTGAAATATCTAGTTTTCTCTTAAATAACTATTTGTTGAATGAAGGACTGATAACATGACATCATTACCAGAAACTAACTTATTAAGTATCAAGTAATGATCTTTCTCCTAGAAGCATGGCCTATCACCACATGCGACACTGTTAAAAGTAAAATGTGAATAAGAATAAAAAAATTTGTATGAATTCTCTTCTTAATTATACTTTCCACTGGAAAATGTGTATTAATTATACTTCACACTTAACCCACTTAACGGTTTAGTTAAAAATGGCATTGATTTATTATTCTAATCAATTACCTACTTAAGTTATTATAATAATTTTATATTACAAATTAACAAAAAAGATTAAACTGCATGTGACATATTATGAGAAAACCATTTAATTGCAGGTTGCTTGTCCATTCATAAGAAAAATAGAGTTGTTGGAAATAAATTTGTTTGCATATAATAAGTTCATTTGGCATATTTCTCATGTCCAGAATTTAGTAAATTTTATTTTCCAGTATAGCAGTCTTATCAGATGTATATAAAAAAAAGACTAAAATGGTAGATTTCCATATAAAAGAAGAAGAAGGTATTATGATATGAATTGTAAAATAGTGGTTTCCTAGAAATTGCACTGTGGTAGTCCTGCCTTCCTGGGGTTATTCAACAGCACTTCAGCTTATATAATTACCACACTAGCCTCCCTTACAGAGCCCACAAGTCACCCAGGTTGGTCTCCATGGCAACAGATTCTGAATCAGAGTGGCCCCATCCTAATACTATACATAGAGCTTCTTCATGGAAAAAGTTGTGTGTTTTTTTTTAAATTTTAATACATTCCCCCAAATTACAGGTATACGATTTCTGAGTATTGATTCTAGTTTCTTGTAAGTGTAATCTGACCACTAAATATCTGTGCACGCACGATTTCTTGAATAGCAATGGAACTATGATGTAAATATTAAAATACAGATTTTGTTTTCATTCTGGGCACCATTTTGTAAAGAAGAAGAAAATAACAGTTCAGAATTTTAAAAAACACCTGAAGAAATAGTTATGGGAGGAAGTAAACTGTCATTTCTAGGCTGTCACTAGAGCTTTATTATTGTTGTTTTTTAAAATGCTTAAAATGCATACATCTAAACAAATAAAATAATATTTTTCCATTAAAATATTTTTTAAATGAACAAACATGTTGTAAAGGCCACATTTATAAACTTTGCACAAGAAAATTCTCTTTTTATCTATGAATGCAAAGCAGAGAGTACCCAGATTTGCTGAAGATTTCCTGTCTATCACTGCATTCCCAGGAGGCTGATAAGACCATGCAAGACTGCAGTGGAACTACTTTCTCTCTCATTTCCTGTTTGGACAGGCTTTGCAGCTGTGGTTACTGAATATAAACAGGAAGGCTGATCATGCTCAAAGTTACATAATAAGCTTCTCAAAGCACTGCCCTATCCCTTAACTTATTTGAATCTACAGGTAGGGTTTTCTTTTGTACCCCACTTTAGGAAAGATACTTACATGTTTTATTTAAAATTTCTTTCAAATCTATCACCAAACAAGAGAAAGAAACACACACAATAACTCATAGGGTAGTACTCTGTTTACAAGTAAGCTCAACTTTTTGTTTTCTTCCAGAACTTTAAACTCAACCCCTATTTTCTGCACTATTTCCATTTTCAGACACAGACTGATTTAGTTCTTGAGGACCTCTTTGAAATAGCTCCCTTATTTTTTTCCCCCTTGGCTCCATTCTCACTGTGTTTTCAAAAGTATAGAAGGTCTGACAATTAAGTTCATGAACTTGCCACTGTGAGCTTACATTGGCAGCACTGTACAAACAACTCGGTAAAGTTTCATAATCTTGGTATATAAGTGTCTCACAGCTGTGTTCATGTGAATGTGTGGTGGTATCTTGCTGAGTGGCATTCATTATAGTTGTTGCATGTTTTTACGTGCTGTCATGAGAGTGTTGGAGCTTAAATTACAGCAATGAACAGACATTAAATTTCTTGTTGATATTGGCAAGAATGGAAGTGAAATCAAGGACATGTTAGCCCAAGTTGATGAGGATAATGCCATGAAGAAAACAGCAGTGTACAAATGAATTAAACATTTTTCTGAGGGGACAGAAGGTATCACTGATGAAGAGAGGTCAGGGTGGCTAGTATCGAGCAGAACTGATGAAAACATTGTGAAATTTTGTCAAAGTGTGTTTCAAAATTGCAGACCAAGTAAATATTGATAGAGAAACAGTTAGGAAAGTTTTTACTAAAAATCTTGGCATGAGAAATGTGTGTGCAAAAATGGTCCCAAAGGGAGCTCACCAACAAAACGAAAGCAAAGGAGAGACAAAGTCTGCCAAGATCTTTTGGAGAGGCAAGATGATGTGTTGGGCCTTGTTATCACTGGTGGTGAAATGTGGGTGTACCAATACGATCCTGAAACAAAGTGTCAAAGTGCACAATAGAAATCAGCCAATTCTCTACCACCAAAGAATTTTCATCAGTTCAAATCAAGAGTCAAAACAATGTTGCTTATTTTTTTTTAATATCAGAGAGATTGTTCATTATGAATTTGTACAAACTGGACAGTCAACCAAGTTGACTATTTGAAAGTGCTAAAAAGGCTACTGGAAAAAGTTAGATGAAAATGGCCTGAAATTTTTGCCAGCAATTCATGGCTCTTGTATCAGGACAATGCACCTGCTCACATAGTTCTGTCTGTGAGGAAGTTTTTAGCCAGTCAACACATAACTGTATTGGAACACCCTCCCTACTCATCTGCTCTAGCCCCCAATGACTTTTTCTTTACCCAAAGATAAAGGAAATATTGAAAGAAAGACATTTTGATGACATTCAGGACATCAAGGGTAATATGATGACAGCTCTGATGGCCATTCCAGAAAAAGAGTTCCAAAATTGCTTTGAAGGGTAGACCAGGTGCTGGCATCAGTGCATAGCTTCCCAAGGGGAGTAATTCAAAGGTAACTGTAGTGATATTCATTAATGATTTATATGTAGTGTTTTTTCTAGGATGAATTTGCGAACTTATTGTAGTCCTTGTAATCCTTCCCAACCCTCAACAGTTCTATAACTTAGGGAGACCATACGTTCTTAACCCCATCATACAGAAAAACTGGTGCATGATCTCTTGGATGGACATGGCTTGCCCCACAGAAAACAGTGTTGATGTTTGAGTTGGGTTTGATCCCCAGAACTCTCGATTTGGGGTCCATGTGATTTTCTCATGTCTTTCCTGTGAGCTTCCTCATTTGCAAAACAATAGGAATATCAGTTCTTGCTTTTCTAACTAATGGAAAGAAGAGGAAGGTCAGGCATAGCTGTGTCAAGGACCTTAGACTATTGCTGGGAGGCAGAGGGCTCCATTTCTTCAGGCCCCAGCCTATTTAAAAACGAAGACCTGCCAAAGTAAGGTTGTCCTGTAGTTAAAATATTTATGTTTTGTGATTACCTTTGTAAGAGGTACAAAGGAACTTCCAACGCTGTCAGTGTCTGTGACAGTTCTCATATGTATCTAACTTAGTTTGGAAATAAAAACAAATGTCCATATTTTTGGCCCTTAATGAATTTGAAGTCTTGGCCCAATGCCCTCTTGTGACAATAGAGGAATGTCCCAACATGAACTTTAGGAGTCCAGAGGACAGCGTTGATAGCAGCAACAGAGGAGTTGATGCAATGGAAGCAAAGATGGCAGCTTCGCATCTAATAACTTGAGAGCATTTACTGTGTCCCAGGGACAGTTCTAAGTCTTTTATGTCAGCTGACAGTATGCCATCTGAGGCAGGTACTGTTGCTATCCACGTTTTCACACATGAAGAAACTGAGGCCCAGAAAGATGAAATAACTGGCCCGTGTTTGTACACCTAGCAGTGGGGTTGAGTCTGTGTTCTTAAGCACTGCCCCATTTGAGCCCTTACTGGACACATGGCAGAACATGCAAACCAACGGGGAAGTGAGTGCTCTGAGACTCACAATAAAGGTAGTGTGTGGATGTGTGTGGTGATAGTGATAGGGATTCATAATAGCAGGAATAAAACTAGGCAGGGGCCTAACAACACGTGCCATTTTGATTCTTCACCCATCCCAGGGCTAAAAGAACTGGGCAAACAAGGTTGATCTCTGCACTCATCTTCTGTCCCCACAAAGACCATATGATGTATTCCCATCACAATGGGAAGTGCCATCTTTGATACATGGAATCAGATCCAGTTTCATGGGCATGTGACTTAGGCAGCCACTCAAGGCCCTGTGCTCTGAATGACCTAGCAGTTGGATTCATACTCTTTTGTCACCATCTTGAAAGCCTTAATAGTTTTTGAACAAGAGGTCCCACATTTTTGTTTTGCACTGGGCCCCACAAATGATGTAGCCAGTCCTGTGTGGAATCCTGAGCAATCTGGAGACAATTTTAGCTCTGGTTTTCCCGGAGAGGCAAGATTCTATTTCCCGGTGATTCCTCTGAAACGGCACTGCTATAAATCTGCAGTTGCCTGTTGGTGGATTTGCATTTTACTGCAATGTAATACTTTTCCTCACCAGGGAAAGCAGTCAGCTCTCACTAATAGGGGCTTTAATGATGCTCCACCAAGGTCCACGTGCATCGCCTGGAGCAAAAAAGCTCAGGACCCGCTCTAAATTCAACAGCAGGGTTAACTACAAGGGCCCCCTCCTTGCAGAATGATCAAACACTCTTAGCCTTAGCAAGATTTACATCTGGCTCTCAGCAGCACTCCTGCGGGGTAACACAGGTCTATGCATACTCGCAAAATGCCAGCCCCGGTCCCCTTGGACATTTGTATTTCCCATTCCATAGTGTTTGTATAATTCAAGCAAGCTCTACTTAAGTCAAGATTGGCCAAAACTCATAGAGAAAATCAAACTGCCTCAGTATAAGGAAGCCAATCTGGTAAGTCCTCCATTTCCTCTCTCACCGCTCTAGCTGTTTGGCACTAGAATAAACCATCACTCACTAGTGGTGAGTTTCCATAGAATCAGTTGCTCCTGAGGCCTTTTCTGGAGGGAAAGGTAGTGAGCTGATTTTCTCCAGCAGGGCAGTAATGATACCAGAGAGCAGAAATGATGGGAAAGAAAACAACAACTTCTCAAAGAAGACCAAAAGGGAATTTTGCACAGCTATCGTTCAGAGGAGCCGGGACCTTCATATTCATGAGATCTGTGGGGGCTATGCTGAATTAATAATGACAGTTAATATCTTCTAGCATTTACTGTTCCCCAGACTCCCTGGCTCAATAAGGACCTTACACTTGTCAACCTACTTAATCCTCTCAACAAGCTAATGAGGTAGGTATTATCATCATCATCATCATCATCATCATCACCATCATCACCATCACATCGCCACTTTGGAGATGGAGTAGCCAAGGCACAGAAAGTCAGGAGAGCAGCTGCCAGAGCTACAGGTTCATCCAGTACAATAGCAGGCGGTGAGGAGCTCCCCGTGGGGCCTGGCTGTGTGTGCAGCTGCTGATGCTGAGCCCTGTTGTCCTCACAATAAACCCCCATTAACAAGGAAAGCGCAATTGGTCGCTCTTGCTCTTGCAACCTGAAAGAGCCTATAGAATACAGATCCTATTGTGAGTGCTTTTGTAATTTGGAGATTCCCTTTTTTAAAAAATAAAATAAAATAAATGGAATAATCAGCCCCTTAATGTATCCGGGGGGAATTCAGGAGAGGGATGAAGAAGCGGTTCCTGTGTTTGTGGCATTGGCAATCATTGTGGGAGAGACAGAGCCAACAGATGGGGAACAATAGTGAGGAACTCAAGAGCTGGTATAAGCAAACCCGTGTGCGGTGTGGGAAAT
>PVKE010043461.1:0-13369 GCA_004027555.1 Craseonycteris thonglongyai | reverse complement strand
GGCTATGTAGTTGATTTTAAATAAATGTTTATTCTCTTTTTGAAAATGTGTTTTTTTTCATTGGGGTGCACCTGTACCCCAGGGTACTGTTAATTAAAGTCTAATATGGGTACGGTTCTAGGGTTAAATGATCCACTGTTGCCCTTTAAATATTTGCTTATGACTCTGTGCCTTCACACGTTCCTTTTCAGCCCCAAACACATACTTTCCACGTCCCAGTACACAAGCCTTCTTTCTAGTGACTCACTCAAAATGCAGAGACCGCTAGGAAGTGCTTCCTCATCAGCTCCTCCCGACATTTCATGCTTTTCCTGTCACCTTTTTATGCCATGTTGCCTCTTGTGATCTACGTTTGCTAATCTGTCTTTTGCATTCTAGTTTATGTACTTAATACTTTGTAATCTTAATCTGATTTACTCTTCAAGGGTAAAACCTTTTCTTTTGATTATCTCCCATGACATCAAAGTGATTGGATCATGTTTCTTCCTTAACTGTTGACTCATTTGGATTATACTTGTATTTCTTAAAAAAGCCACTTTCACCTTTATGGAGTGTATGACTTCAGTTAGCAGATTATATCTGACATTTGGAAAATAAATCCTGAAAAAAAAAAAAAGACTTTTGCTGGAAGGAGTCCTATGTACTTCAAGCCAAGATCCCTGTTGTCCAGGTGAGGAAAGTCAGAACCCAAGTTGATGTACTTGCTCCAGGTCATTCAGAATAGAAGCTGACCAGGGTCTCCAGACATCTAGTTGGGTTCTTTTTCTGCTACAGAGAGCTCTGTCACTGAGAAGGTTCAGATGCAACTATGTTGGCTGGCAATTAACTTTGCTGGATCAAATCTGAGCATGTTCAATAGCAAGGGCCGTGTAATAAAAGAGGAGACAGAATTCACCAGTACAGGCTGAAATTAAACAGAAAGAAGTATAACATGGCTATTTTAAAATGTTTAATTTCATAAAACCCAGTAGATCAAAGTAATTATAGAGCAACAAAAGGCGAGCTGAAGCCCGAGATGGACTGAGGAAGAGATAAGGCTAGACTTCATAGAACAACCACCCTTCTTCCTACAAAATGTTTGCTGGTTTTGTTGTCTATTGTCTCAGTTTTTATTAAACCGGCTAGGTTGTGAACAAAGCCATGTTAATATAATGTGGAAGCAATTTATTCAAAAGTTCACCTTTTCTTACGTGAGGAAAAACATTCATTTAAATTACAATGTTGCCCTAAAAGTTTTAAATTTCCTTCTTCTGTGTGCCAATTATTCTTATAGAATATTAAGAAACTAGAATTTCATTCAATTGATATATATTTATAAATTTAAACTTCAGTAATTTAGCTTTTTTTCCCCCTTTAGAATATACACTGCCAAAATAGGAAGTAAAGGAGGAAAAAATTGTGTGTGCAGAAGCTCATGCCTCTGTACCTTCACATATTCCTTGTCAGCTGCAAACACTTTACCCCTCCTTTCTCAGTACTTAGACCTTTTGGTCAGTGACTCACTCAAAATGCAGACACAGCCTGGAAGTTCTTCCTGATTAGATTCTGGAGTTGGTGCAGTTCATTTTTGATGCCTTGAAATAAGAAGGCATAATTTGAAAAACTAGAAGAATAAAATAATTCCACATAAACCCTGATTTTTAAGCACTTTTATTTACATCAACAAATAATACTGGCTTTCTTATCAAAACACTAATAAAAGGCAATAACTATATAACAGATTTCCCAAAATTCATGCAAGAAGTAATTTTGATAGAAAACACAGGTTTATAATTAAAAATTGTAAATTTTTTATTGATTAATAAAATATGCAGTATAGGGTTATGTATGGAATAGCATATCGGGTCAATTGAACTTTGTAAGCATGAAGATGCAAATCTTTCATGAGAATACGCTTTAAAGAGCTTCTCAAAATGTCCAATTCTTGACCACGGTGCCAAATTGATGTTCCTGGACTCTCAGCAGCACTCTCACAAACTGCTTCGATGTTTTGTGTTGAACGACTTGTTGAAGGATGGCCAGAGTGTTTATGATCACTAATTGATCCAGTCTCCCTAAAATTTTTAATTAATTTCTTCACAGTTGATGAAGTTAAATCACTATTCTGACCATATTTTGTACAAAAATTGCGAGCTGTAGCTGCCAAACCTTTATTTTTAAAATATTGCTCAACAATGAAAATGCATTGTTCTTTCATGTAGTGCTCCATTTTTAATAACCCTGAACTGTCAGCTGTCATGCTGTCTTTTTTTTTTTTTTTTTGGCAACACTTTACTGCACGAATGACACAAAATTCAAATCTTGTGTGAATTTTGGGACACCGTTATCAATTAAATGTATTTCTGTAAGTCTGAGTCATTGTTTCTTAGTGAAGAAAGTTGTGAATTTTAGAATAGACAAGTTTTCTAATGGTGAAAATCAACTGGAACACACATGCTAACATAACTTCTCTCCTTTCACTTATACCCTAGAATAAAAGTATCATTTGGAAAGACTCATCTATGAACACTTTCAAAGCAAATATATATATATAACTATGCAACTTCATAGTTTTTCTGAAACATGGTCAGGGGATGCAGTTTGTGACTACTAGGACTTCGGACTAGAGAACTGAAACATTGAATGGGGGTGGCAGTGCCTAGATGAGTCCCCTAACACAATGGAAATGACTTGTATGGGATCATGCTGTCTGGCGAATGCAAGGAGGAGGTCCAAGAGAGGCAGGGAACCTCTGTCCCTAGGACAGACTCCAAAACTGCATGAGGAGATTCTGGATTCTACTGTCACTTGGACAGTGCCCTGTAAACAGCTCTCAACTAATTGACAAAGAGCTGTTTGTTAAGTGGATGACAGTTCCAAGGTGAATGGACAATATTCTGTTTGGGAGGTCACCACTCGGATCCAAGAAGGTAAAAACATTTCAGGTGTTGGGGCTGAATTGCATGCTGTTCTCCTAGCAATTGTGGGAGAATAGAATGGTGGTAAAAGCCCCTGTTTGGGTTTTTTTTTTACTGACTCGGTGGTGGTAGCCAGTAGTCTGGCTATATGGTCTGACAGGACTCTGATGGTAACTTGACCTGCTAAAGGGGTGGCAGTATAGGGCACAGCCTTACTGAAAACTGAGAGGTACATTAAAGTAAGACATGCTGGTGATGCCCATAAGAATGCTCTTCCAGGTTTGGAAGGTGATTAGAATCTCTAAGCACATAAATATCTTCTGTGCTTCCTTGAAGTGGCCACCTGCGTCCATGCAATACATGAGTGGACATGGGGGCACTGAAGCAATGGAGAGATGGGCTGAATCCACCATAATCCTCTTGCACCCTCTGAGGCACAAAATGCTGATAAGAACTATTCTGTCTGCCAACAAGAAATAGATACCAGATGTCCCTGTGGTAGATTCTCTGTAGGTAAGGTCCTGAGCATAGCTGGCAAGGCAGACTCATGCTGGTAGCCCTGGGGGTGCCAATGGAGCTTGACAGAAATGGACACTGACTCTGGACTGGGCTTTGCTTATCCAATGGTAGGTGCAAATCCAAATACTCAGTGTTATAAGATCCTGGATAGAGTATCTCTGCCATTTGCATGGCCAAGTGTTATTTCTTCAGACTAAGGAACATACTTTATAGCCAATAATATCCAACAAAGGGCAGAGAGATATCCTCATCAGTACTATTTTGATAGAGAATTGGAAGAGGCAAATAAAACAATTGCCTAAAATGAGGGAAGTTAAAGGCTTAAAGGGGCTACTTATATACCCTCATGAGTATGCTCACACTCAACATAAATATGAGTCAGGGCTAAAGGAATGTTCCTATTAGGTAGATTACTCTGTTTTCCTGTGAATCTGGGGAAGTGACAATGGGGAAGGATGCTGGTACTTTCTCTTTTGTACATTTCCTAAAATTCCTTTTCCCTACTGGATGCATTGGTCAAAAAGCAGGTGTGCTCCTACAAGGGCTATAAATGGATGATTCCTAAGCAAGAAACTGTAACTCTATATTATATACCTTTATGTCACAATTCCTAAGGGCCCGATTGAAGAGAATGTGCCTTTACTCTATCTGGCAAGGCTGGGGCTAACAGTGAAAGCAGCTCTATTGCCTGTTGGTAAAGAAAGCCCATCACATCTGCATGTGTGTGTAATAACTTTACCCTATGTGAATAGAAGTGGTCTGAGGTGGTGAGGTGAGGCACTTGCTAGAATAGTATTGTTGCCTGCTATCTAGACCAGCACAGTGGCTGAATCGAATGTCCCTTCCAAAGGTAGGAAAGTCTGGGTATAGATAGAGGGAACAAAAAATAGTAGCTGAGCATAAAGTAATAATAAAAAAGAAAGGGTTATGTTATATAATAAGGGAAATCCAAGGGAAATCCTTGAAAGAGGTTCAGAACAAGAGATGATATTATTTCTTTGCTTGATTATACCAGGTGCCTGAAAGGGTAAAGCATGTACAAGTATTCTACTATTGACTTGGAAGCTGACAAAAGCAAATGGAAGCGTGAAGACCTGAGTGGCCTCACTCCCAAGATGTTTCCTTATTATATGACAATGAACTGGATTCTAGTCATATGCCAGTAATTTTTGACTTATTTTAATTTTAATTTTATTGTTTTGACAGAGACAAAGAGAGAAGAGGAAGGGCCCAGAGCAACCTCTATAGTTGCACGTCATTAGTTTGCTGTAAGGGATCTGTATGGGAAGACCACAGGAATGGGTTATGACATTGTGATTTATAAGAATTATGTATTTGGTCATTTAGATTACCAGAATATATTTCTCATGTCTATTTGGTCTTTGTCTACAATTCCTGGCTCAGAGCTCCAGGAACTCTTGAAATATCCTGTTCCTAAGAGTGGAAAAAAGTATCTTTCTTAAGGTAAGGAGGTGATTTTTGGAAAGCACCTAGAATGGGGGCTGCTTGCTATTGGAACCAACAAGTGATTAGAGGTTTGGAACTTTCAAGCCCTACTCCCTCTCCCACAGTGGTTGAAGGTTGAATTTGTTGCCAATGGAAATGATTTAATCGGTCATACCAATGTAATGACTTCTCCATAAAAACCAAGAGGGTGGAATTCAGAGAGCTTCTGGGTTGGTGAACTCATGGACAGTTAGGGAGAGTGGTGATTTAGAGAGGACATGGAAACTCTGTGCCCTTTCCTATGCCTTGCCCTATGCATCTCTTTCATCTGGTTGTTCTGAGTTAATAGTCTTTCACAGTAAACCAGTGATCTAGTAAGTAACATGTCTCTTTGCATTTTGTGAGTCATTGTAGCAAATTAATTGAATCTAAGGAGGAGGTTGTGGGAACCTCTGACTTATAACCAGTAGGTCAGAAGTCCAGGTGACAACTTGGACTTGCAGTTAGCATTCTGAGTTGGAGAGGGTCATTGGAACTGCCGATCTATGACCAGCTGGTCAGAGGGACAGGTAACCTGGGCCTGTGTCTGGTATCTGGTGTGAGGGTGGCATTCTTGTAGGACTGAACTCTTAACTTGTGGAATTTAATTCTGTCTCTTGGTAGATATTATCAGTATTGAGTTGAATTCTGGAACACTCTGGTAGTGTCTGAGAATTATTTGTTAGTGTGGAGGATCACTTACCCCCACACATAGTATAATTGGGTCCTGGAACCCTTGTTAACTGCTTTATGAGATAGAGCATTACGAAGTAGAACATTCTGATATAAATATGTATCTTTAAACCAACCTTCCACAAATTGACTTCCTTAGTTAATATTAAAACAATTTATTCTATGACATTATTGCCTATGATGTTCTCCTCAACAATATACATTAGCCACTGCTTGACCATTTCTCTGCATCCATCTACTGTAATGGAGATAAATGGACATTCATTTTTGAATAGTCAGAGATGCTCTGATCAAAGCACTTGGCCTGTAAGTCTAGCTCCAATGCCTCATTATTGGGTAGAATGAATTTTCTCATATAGTAGTTATCCAAGTTGTGATTTTGTTTCCTTATAATAATTTGCATTTGTGTTTGAAATAAGCTATAATGCAATTTTCTCAATATAATATGAGCTATTTTTAGCAGTATAAAAATACTGATTGCAATTTTTAATTTTATCCCTAAGCATAACACAGGCATCCATGTTTAATCATATTCACAGATTATCTCAATGAATACAAATGTGTTACACTATCTTTAAATAAATAACTGTCAATATGCTCCAAGGTAACAGAAGTAATTGCATATTGATAGCAGTCATTATCTTAAGTCACGGTTTCTAGGAGAAAAATGCACTTGTATTTTCTAATCAGGTGCAACATTATATTCTATGTTAAGATGATAGTTTTCTGTTTCATATACAGACTATAATATCACTCTAATATAGCTGCCAGACCCTACAAGCAGATAAAATGCAAAACATAAAGCTGAAAGTAACAAGATTTTGTAGTGTTTTGAAACTGGCATGATGGATGTTCTGAGTGCTTTAACAGAGCTAATATGAAGTTGCCATTATCTGTGACAGACTCTTAGAATTTGTACCTACTCTCTAGCTAAAGCAGATAACAGGAGGTAAGCCATTATCCTGCATTTTTGCAGCAAAATATTTTCAGATTGTGTATGGAGGCTTATTGTAGTGTGCAAATCAA
Organism: Craseonycteris thonglongyai; assembly: GCA_004027555.1. Lineage (NCBI taxonomy): Eukaryota > Metazoa > Chordata > Mammalia > Chiroptera > Craseonycteridae > Craseonycteris > Craseonycteris thonglongyai. The sequence continues at coordinate 6,749 of PVKE010043461.1, read as the reverse complement.
TCTGGAAATGTTCCAGGAAAAAACACTGTCCTTTTTCTAAATAGAACAAAATCATCATGAATAGATGGGGTGAGTCTCAAACACTAGTTTTCTGTGATCTGAGTTGTTATCAGATGGGTGAGCTGTCATTTGGACCCCCATGTCACACACCTCCAGGGGGTGCCACTCAAACTATATCACATGATTAATGCTACAACTGGTTCTATGCATACTTGTGTGGATATCCAAGGTAGCTCTGGATATCATTCTCTCAGCAACATTTTCAAGGATGAGCAAGGACCAGGATTACATTATCAGTTGAGATGATTTAGAAAGGTCCGAACACTTAACTTTGTAGCGAATAAATAAATACCATTTTTTTCTTTGTTGTAATCTTTTAAAACTCAAGTTTTATCTCATTACATTTGAGAGTACTAATCTTAAATATGAGACCAATATTGTAATTTCAGGTTTACTACTAGCTGAGTGATAACTAGACAAGTTATTACATCTTTGGGCCTTAGAAGTTACCTCTGAGAAAATCGGAATTTGGACTCTCTTAGGGATTTTTAAACCATTTATTCTTACCAGTAGAACCCCTAAGGGATCAGTAGGACTTGGCTGGGAAACAACTGGATTGCTTGATTTGGTTTCATTTGGGTAAGTTCTAATACCTGCAGGGGAACTTCAACCCTGGTTCTTGATGAGTGTGAAAAGAATTTTTTGTTTGTTTATTTGTTTGTTTTAAGATTTGTTTTTATTTTTTGATAGAGAGAGAAACAAAGAGAGACAGAGAGAAGGGGGAGGGCCCAGAACAGTCTCCATAGTTGACAACATTAGTTTTCCATATAGTTTCATTCTACAGGTAGGTTTGGGACTGTGCAGGACAGGAACTGGGCTGAGAGCCTCCCACATAGGCCCCGGCAGGAACTGAACTGGGGGCACACCCCGGTTCAACAAATGGGTTTGCCTGGGCTGGGGTTGAGATTCAACCCTCGGGCTCTGGGGCTGCAAAGCGAGCACTTAACCTGCTGAGCCATCCCAGCTTCCCCGAAAAGACTTAATTGTTGAACTGCCAAAGTTCTTTTTTTCTTCTTCTTCATATTCATTATATATGAAATGCTGGTCCATACTGATTTTGTGCTTATTTTCATTTTTTAAAGATTTATTTTAGTGTTTTTGACAGAGACAGAGAGAGACAGAGAGAAGGAAGAGGGCCTAGAGTGATCTCCATAGTTGTACTTCATCAGTTTTTGACATGGTTTTGTTCTACACAGGTGGGTGGGGGCCTCACAGGGCAGGAACCACAGTATGATCCATGGGGTGGGAAGCATATCCCAGTTCAGCATATGTGTCTGCATGGGCAGGGGCCGGGATTTGATCCTTAGTCCTCAGGGCTGCAAAGTGAGCACTGAGCCCACTGAGCCATCCCGGCTTCCCTATTTTGTGCTTATTTTTAACAATGTATATTTAAATGACATGTTCTAAGAATTTTGAAGAACTTCTAAAGTTACTGTTCAAAGGGACTCTGGAATCAGACATACCAATTTTAAATTGAGTTTTGGCTACTTACTGGTTGTAATCCCAGGACAAGTTAATAAACTCTATTTTCTTCATTTTTAAATAGTGCCGATTAAATTAATTCTTCCAAATATGCAAGGTGAATAAGATAATATGTAAAAAATGAATAGCAGAATTCTTGGTCCAACATCAAGTGTTCAAATTATGGTTCTCATTCTATTATATGTAGAAATTACTTAGAGAATATTTTCCTGTTCAGAGGAAGAATCATAAAAGAAAAGAACTTTTGTATTTTTGGACAAGAGCCACAGCTACATTTGAAGCCTATAGCGACTTTCTTTCCCAATGTGGGGTTTTCCGGGTATGGAGCTTCTTTGAACTGGCACAGGGTCAGTGTTACAGAGTAAACATGCCGGAATAAATATGCTTCAAAGGAGGATGTTGGGATAGATCAGCAGGTTGAGCACTTGTCTTGTAGCTGCAAGGTTCAGGGGTTGAATCCCAGCTTTGGCTCATAGAAACCCATATGCTAAACTGCAGCACAACTGCTAACCACTGGGATGGCAGCAAAGTTTCTCACTTTCCATGCAGGATGTTCCCAGCTCAGTCCTGGCCCGATGTCCACATAGGTAAAATGAAACTGTCACAACTAATGATGTACAACTATGGAGACTGCTCTGGGCCCTCCCTCTTCTCTCTCTCTCTCACCTTCTCTCAAACAATAAAATAAAATAAAAATCTTAAAAAAAAAATGCTCCAAAGGAAGCATTTTAAAGGAAGATGAAAATATTTAAACTTGATTCAAATCTATTTGTAATTCCTCCCTTCTCTCATTAAGTAGTTAACTTTTATTGAGTTCTTGCTATTTCTAAGTGCTTTACATGGATTAATTCATCTAATTCTCACAATAACTCCATGAGGTAGGTAGTATTATTATTCTACTTTATAGATGAAGAAACCAGTACACAGCAAGATCAACTTGTCCAAGGTTACACATCTAAAAAACAGTTGAGGAGGGATTTAAACTCAGGGACTCTGACCCCAGAGCCCAAAATATTTAATACCGTACTCTACTACCTCTGGTATTTAAGAATTTTTTCATCTTGGAGGAGACTAAGAGGTGAGGTAGCGAGAAGTGAAAAACTTGGGGTTCCCTTTGGGCTTTGATATCTTGGCAAAAATACTAAGATATAATCTATAGGGGAAGCTAGGATGGCTCAGTGGGTTGAGCACACGCTTTGCAGCTTTGGGGCCTGAGGATCGAATTCCGGCCCCGAGCCAGGTGGACCCATATGCTGAACTAGGGTGTGCCTCATAAAATTATGTGGAAAGCTAATGCTGTCAATATGGAGACTGCTCTGGGCCCTTCCCTTTCTCTCTGTCTCTCTCTCTGTCAAAAAACAATAAAAATAAATCTTAAAAAAATATATCATCTACATTCTAGAATTAAACATGTTTAGGATCATATGGTAAATTTTTATTATTGTCTTCAATAGCACTATTAAATATCTATTATAACCTTATGATGTATATTTCCTTGTTCTTAACTTTGGACTTGACCATATGATATGCTTTGGCTAATGGAATGTTGGTGGATGTAGTATGAGCAAAGGCTGGAAATGTGTTTGTGCAGTCAAGTTTGTTCTCTTGCACTCTTATGTTTCCTAATAAGAGGAACTCGCCTTGGGTAGCTATTGTAGCACATCTGGACACAATCCCAGCTGATGCATGTTTATGAAATGAAGCATCATACTCTGTTAGCCAGCACCTGTAGAGATCGGTAGATGTCAGGTAAATATACTTGGCACTCTCAAGCAACTGGCACAAAAAAAGATTTTTTGTGCCAGTTGCTTAAGTGTTGGTTACTTGAGTTCGGGTTAACTGAGAGCATACTGTATGCCATTGAGATTTGGTTTGTTAGGAAGTATTATTGAGTAGTTGAGTATTATTGTGATCTCATTAAATAACAATATGCTTCCTCAAAATTTAATATGAAAACCTAAAGTTGTACCAATAAAGCATTTATAAATTTGAAAAACAGTATCTGTTTAGAAGTAATTTGAAAATAAGAAAGGACTGATAAAGAAATTGGCAATCTGTGAGGCTGGAGTAGGCATAACAAATGTATAAACAGTATTAAAACCACAAATCATAATTAAGAACAAACAATACTGAAAAGATAATTAATGAGATCAAGTTGAATGGTGCTGGGAATAATGAAAAAGGACTTCTATTTTCAGTTGCTATTCTTTTTTTTCTTTATTGACCATTTTTTTTTTCTAATTTTTGCTTTATAGAAGTCTATTACCTAGGGAATAAAAGCTTATGCATCTTTTACTTTTTATAACCAAGTGTTTGTAAAATGTTAATATTTGTCTTGAAATTTGCTTAAATAATTCACTGGAAGATTACCTCACTACCACATTCTATAATTACATTCATTCCTCTGTTATATATGAGTATGTACCTTTTGAAAAGAAAATGTCAAAGTTCAAGTTCATTTTAACACCTCAGCCTTCTTAGAGGTAGGTGTGTACATAGTGCGGGTATTAAAGGTGTTGTTGGATTAATCCTTTATGAGTTTCGTTTTATTGTTGGTGGTGTTCTTTTATATTAATACGTACTTAGAGACTGGTGGGAAAAAAGAAATGAAAAAATGAAACTTCTAAGATTCTTTGGCATGTAAAGTTTTGTAGTGTGTAAGAGGGTTAAATTTTCCTATATAAAAATGTAAATGAATTTGATAGGTCAAGATATCTTTAATAAGAGAGCAAATTAAGTAAGGCAGATGTTAGGGTAGCCAAAAAGTTTGAGGCACAAGCATGTCTAATATTCAGTTGACGGTTTCTCAAATATGAAACTCCTTTGTCCCAAATCTTCAGTGAAGCCTACAACTAATAGAAATGCCACTTTGAGTGACTTTGTGATGGTGGTGGTAGAGTTTGGAGGGGTGAAGAATTGGGGATAAAGAAAAGAAGCTAAGATAATATCTGAGTCAGTGAAGAGTAGATAGAACCTATCTGTGAGAGGTGGTATTAAAAGTGAGATTTAAAGTTCAGTGAAGCCACTGCTTGCCTGTGAGTGCAGTGCTTCTCAACTGTGGCTGGGTTCACCTGGGAGCTTAAAAAGAAAATACTCAAGGCTGTTTCATGATGCTATTAGTCCTGGATGTAGGAATATATAAAAGGCTTCCCAGGTGGTTGTAATTTGCTACTGTCTGCACTGAAGTTCTCCACCTTGAGTACACATTAGAATCACCTGGGGAGTAACAAATGCCAATGATTCTACCCTATCTTCAGAGATTCTGATTTAATTACCCTGGATGGAGACAAGGTATTACATATTTTCAAAGCTTGTAAGGTGATTCTCATGTACAACCAGAATCAAATGTGGTCCCCAGAACATTAAAAGGTCTCTGTTAATACCTGGAAACGCAGGGAGTGCTGGGGATGGTAGAGAGGGACATTGGGGCCCTTTTGAGGGAAGATAGAACCTTTACTCCATTCTGGCTAGAACTCCTGCTTCCATGAATCCATGGAAACTTACAAAACAACAAGGTAGCAGTAGCACAATACTCAATACTAGTGCCTCATCTAGAGTCATGAGTGCTGTAAGCCCAGAATTACATTTATTATTGCAATTGATTGTGTGAAAATGAGCCTTTGATAATCTCCTAATTCAGGGACATTGGATTGCCAAATTTGGTAAATAAAAATATAATATACTCAGACTAGAATTTCAGATAAATAGCCAATACTTTTTGGTTTTTGTCCCATGCGATTTGGACATTTATCTACTAAATAATTATTATTTATCTGTTCAACTTTAACTCTGTGCCCTATATTTTATTGGGAATCTTAGGGGTAATTTGTTACTTAAACAGTAAGAGATAATGGGATCTTGGTGCTGACTCAGAATAGGTATAGAAAGCACCTACTATATGCAGAACATTGTCAATACTGTGGAAAAACCTCATCACCTAAAATTTTTTCTCTCTTGGCTTTTACAAGTTATGGATATACTAATTGCTTATACTATATACGCAAGAGGATTGTGTATAAGTAGTAAACCTCCTCAAGAGCTTGAACCTATTATTTAACTCAAAATCCCATTTTAAATTGCATGGTTCCATGTCACAGTGTCAACACAACAGAGACCAAAAGCATAAAAACATGTTGAAAATAATTTTGGGGTCATTTTTAATATTTTTGAAGTCCATAATTGTCTTTTCCCCTCAATACATATTTGTCAGAGTTGTAGAAAAAACCTTTGGTATTATTTAAATTGTAAAATAGAATTAGAATCCTCACTCTCAGCTTAATTTATATCAGTCATATTAAGCTGATTGCTTTTTATTTGTATCAAGACCTTTCATCTCAACTGTGTAAAAATTCATAGCTTGAAAAAAGGCATACAATTAGCATGACAGATAGTCTTTGAATAGAGATGAACATGTTAAAGATTTAGTTCTAGATAGAAAAAAACAGAACCAAAGAAACCTCTTAAACATTGCAAAATTGATTCTGAACTCTCACAAGAATATAATTGCAAAATAAATTTAGAGATAGTGTGATTCAAATGTTATACCCCATATATTTCTTCTGGTGATATTGAAAAAATTCTCTTTAGAAAATAAATATGAATAAAAATAAGGATTAATAGATGTCAATATGCATTATTAATACTGAATACTAAATGATAAAATATATATTATCCATTTATGCATAGAAAATCATTTAGCATTTCTGACAATTTACACTGGTATATTTTTTAATTAGGGCTATTGAAAATATGAATAAAAGGAAGAAAAACCCTGGAAATAAAAAATACATTAATATTTATAAACCTGGGTAGAAAATCGAAGGTCTTAGGGACACTGGTGGTGGTTTAATTTTTTTCTAAATGAAGGTTGTGACTTTAGAAAATAAAGAAGAAACTGAGAAGTGAACAGCTGGCTTCGTAGATGGTGTCAAAGAACAGAATTTAGTTTTCTAGACCACGATGCATGATACTAAGCTAATGCTCCTGGCAAAAGAAAAAGTACATCTAATGAAGAGTGGGAAGAACATACTTGGCAGAAGATTTGCTGACCGGAACAAGAAGGCTTTGATATATGAGTAGGGTAAAGAAAAAGGAACAAACAAGCTGTTAAATTATTCCCTATGGAGGAAAACAAGCTGACTTAGGAAGAGTAAAAATAGTGGAGAGATGATTAGTAAATTAAGAGGATAACAGGACAGAAGATAAAG
>PVKE010043460.1:0-13369 GCA_004027555.1 Craseonycteris thonglongyai | reverse complement strand
TTTTAGTTCTGTTAGTAGTTGCTTTATAAATTTTGGTGCTTCCTGATTCGGAGCATATATATTGATGAGTGTGATGTTTTCTTGTTGTATTGTCCCTTTTATCAAGATGTAATGACCATCTTTATGTCTTATTATTTTTTTAATCCTGATGCCTTTTTCATCAGAAATCAGTATGGCCACTCCAGCTTTTCTCTGACTGTCGAACCTCATCAGTTTTTGCATGGTTTTGTTCCATACAGGTGGACGGGGACCTCACAGAGTGGGAACTGGGCTGGGGGCCTCCAGCATGGGAGGCATGCCCTCTCAAGCCAGGGGCCAAACTGGAGGGCAAGAACCGAACTGGGGCCTCCCACATGGGAAACACACCACAGTTCAGCACATGGGTCTGCACAGGCTGGGACCGGGATTTTATCCTCGGTGTCCAGGGCTGCAAAGTGAGCGCTTAACCCACTGGGCCATCCTGGCTTTCCCTCTGTTTCTTCTTGTCTAGGCCTTGGAAGCATGTATGTTTCTAATAATCTATCCATTACTATTTTTGTCCAATTTGTTGACATATAGTTGCTCAGAGTATTTTCTTATAATTTTTTGTATTTCTGTGGTGTCTGTTGTCACTTCTCTACTTTCATTTCTAATTTTATTTATTTGGATCTTCTTTTTTCTTTCTTTCTGAGGCATCTGGTTAAACGTTTGCCAATTTTACCTTTTTGAAGAACCAGCTCTTGGTTTCATGGATATTTTGTATTGTCTTCTTAGTCTCAATTTTATTTAATTTTGCTCTGACTTTTATTATTTCCTTTCTTGTACTTGTTTTGTGCATTGTTTGCTGTTCTTTTTCCAGTTTCCTTGGGTGTAAAGTTAAACTGTTTATTCAAGATTTTTTTTTGTTTCTTCAGGTAGACCTGCTTGTTATGAATTTCCCTTTCAGGGCTGCTTTTGTTGTGTCCCACAGATTTTGAGTAGTTCTATTTTCATTCTCATTTGTCTCAAGGTACCTTTTGATTTCTTCCTTAATCCTGTTGTTAACCCATTCATTGTTTAGTACCATATTGTTTAGCCTCCATGTGTTTATGTGTTTTTTAGGGTTTTTTTTTCTTGTAATTGATTTCTAGTTTCATACTGTTGTGGTTAGAGAAGATGCTTGACATAATTTCAATTTTCTTAAATTTTTTGAGGCTTGATTTGTGGCTTATAATGTCATCTATCTTGGAAAATGTTCCATGTGAACTTGAAATAAATAATTGTATTCTGCTGCTTTAGGATGTAAAGCTCTAAAAATATCAATTATATCTAACTGGCATAGTGTGTCATTTAAGGCTACTGTATCTGTGTTGATTTTATGTCTAGAAGATCTGTCATTTGGTGCCAATGGCATGTTAAACTCCCCTACTATGATTGTGTTACTATTAATATCTGCCTTTATGTCAGTCTTACATATATATGTGCTTCTATGCGTGGTGCATAAATGTTTACAAGAGCAATGTCCTCTTGTTGGGTTAATCCCTTTATAATTATGTAATATCCTTCTTTGTCTCTTGTTATAGTCTGCATTTAAATGTTTATTTTGTTCAGTATAAGAATTGCTACCCCAGCTTTTTTTTCCATTTCCATTTGTATGAAACGCCCTTTTCCAACCCTTTACTTTCAGTCTATGTGTCTTTTCTTCTGAGATGAGTCTCCTATAGACAGCATGTGCCTGTGTCTAGCTTTTTTATCAATTCAGCTACCCTATGTCTTTTAACTGGAGCATTTAGTCTATTTATATTTAAAGTGATTATTGATACATTCATATTCATTGCCATGTTATTGTTTATATTTTTTATTTTATGTTATTTTTATTTATTTTTTTGTTTTCTCCTTTCTTCTACTTAAAGAAGTCTTTTTAGCATTTCTTTTTAAAAAATATTTATTTTTTATTGTTTCTTGACAGAGGGAGAGACAGAGAGAGACAGAGAGAATGGGGAGGGCCCAGAGCATAGTTGGCAGCATTAGTTTTCCATATAGTTTCACTCCACAGGTGAGCGCAGGGAAGGAACTGGGCTGGGAGCCTCTCATGTAAGGCCCAGCAACAACTGAACTGGGGGCACACCCCAGTTCAGCATATGGGTTTGCCTGGGCCGGAGCCAGGATCCTCAGTCTCCGGGGCTGCTAAGTGAGCACTTAACCTGCTGAGCCATTCCAACTTCCCCCTTTTTAGCATTTCTTGTAGCACTGGCCTAGTGGTAGTGAATTCTTTTAGGTTTTGTTTTTGTTTTTGTTTTTTTTTAATCTGGAAAGTTCTTTATCTCTGCTTCAACTTTAAATTATAACTTTGCTGGGTAAAATAGTATTGGTTGTAGGCCTTTGTTTTTTTTATTACTTGGATAGTTTCCTGCCACTCTCTTCTGGCCTGCATAATTTGTATTGAGAAATCCAACGATAGTCTTATGGTAGCTCCCTTGTAGGTAAGTTGCTGTCTTTCTCTTGCTGCTTTTAGGATTCTCTCTTTGTCTTTAAAATTTGCCATTTTAATTATATGTCTTGCTGTGGCCCTGTTTTAGTTCATCTTGACTGAGACCTCTATACTTCCTGGGTTTGTGTGTCTATTTCTTTTGCCATTTTAGGGAAATTTTCAGTTATTATTTCTTTAAATATTGTTTTAATCCCTTGCTCCCCCTTTTCTCCTTGTGGTACCCCTATGATGTGAATGTTGTTATGCTTGATGTTGTCCCAGAGGTCTCTAAGGCTTTTCTCATCTCTTTTCATTTTTCTTTCTTCTTGCTCTTCCAGTTGAGTTGGGTATTTTCTGCCATGTTGTCTTCCAAATTGCTGATTTGATTTTCTGCTTCATCTAACCTGCTGTTGATTCCTTCTAGCATAGTCTTTGTTTCAGTTATTGTATTCTTTATTTCTGTTTATTTTTTATGGTTTCAATGTCCTTCTTCATGGTTGCTATTTCTTTGTCAAAGTTTTTATTAAGATTCTTAAGTATTCTTATAACCTGTGTTCTATACTCTTGGGCTGGTAGATTGATTATCTTCATTTCATTTCATTTGGCTCTATTTCTGAAGGTTTCCTTTATTTAGGACATGTTTCTCTGTTTTCTCATTCTGATTTCTCTCTGTTATTTCTATGTAGTATGTTTATCTCTTATGACTCTAAGTTTTTGCTTGGAGGCCTTATATATATAATCTGTCTGATCTCCTGTGCATGCATCTGGGATTGTCCCTTGAGTATGTTGTGTGTGTACATCTGTTGTAGTTGAACAATACACCTGTCACAGCACCCCATTAACTTACTAGGGGAATGGCAGAGCAGCACAAGAAGCTCCCTGGTCTACCACTGACAGCTGCTCCTGCTGATATCTACAAGCAAGTTTTCCCCTGTTGGTAGGATGATCACTCAGCCACCTAGGGTGCCTCCCTGTTGACAGGGCAATTCTCTATGGGGCCTGTGTTCACTTTGAAAAAAAAAGAAGAAAAGAAACAAACACAAACACCAACAAACACACAAATATACATAAGAAATAATCCCTGAGAGCCCTGCAGTCTTCCATTTGCAGCACAAAATAACTTCACTGGGTGTGCAGGGAGGCAGCAGAGCAGTGCTGAGAGTTCCCCCGATAACCTGAGACAACTGCTTCTGCAAAAGACCAAAAGAGAGCCTTTTTCTCACTAGTAGGGTATGGGTCAATGCTCAGCTGCCCAGAGTTGCCCCTTGTGGGCTGGGGAACATTTCAGGTTGCCTGTGTACACTTTGAAAGAAAAAAGGAAAGGAAAAAGAAGAAAAAGATAATAATAGTAGTAAAAATAAAAAATAGAACAATAAAAATAAGGATCACATTAAAAATTAGAGGAATTAAAAGTATATACATTTTTCAATTTAAAAATGAAATACATATAAAAGAAATCATGAAAAATAATTTAATAAAGAAAGAAAAAGGGAAGAAAATAATGTTGCATAAAAGAAAAGAAGACAACCCTATGTAAGCCCCATGGTAGAAAAGGAGAAAGAAAGAGAAAAAAAAAAGTTGAATTAAAAAGAAGGAAGAAAGAAAACAAATAAAATGTTCCCCCTTCTGTTCTCTTTGTTGTTGCCAGCCCTGCATTCTGTCACTCACAGCTCTCTTTTTGTTTCCCTGGAGGAGAAGCAGAGTGGCGCTGAAAGCTCTCTGGGAGTCCCAGACAGCTGCTCCTCCCAAAATCTGCAAGAACATCTTCCCCCCACCAGTTGGGACCAATCGCTCAGCCAACCAAAGTGGCTGTCTCCAGTATGACTGGGCACCCTTTGAAAGGAAATGAATAAAAAGAAAAGAAAAAATAGAAAAAAAAAGTAAAGAGAAAGAAAGTATTAATGAAAAATACATTTGTGGGGAAGCCGGAATGGCTCAGTGGGTTAAGCGCTCACTTTGCAGCGCTAGGGACCAAGGATCAAATCCCCGCTCCGGCCCCGGCCCGTGCGGACCCATGTGCTGAACTGGGAAGCTCCTCCAGTTCAGTTCTCTCTCTCTGTCTCTGTATCTCTCTCTCTCTCTCTCTTTCAAAAACAATAATAAATAAATAAATAAATAAAGTCTGTTTAAAAAAAATCTTAAAAAAAGAAAAAACCATTCGAGTAATAATATGGAAAAAATAAAAATATAAAAATATATATAAATGTAAAAATTATAAAAGAAAACTACAGAAAGACAGAAAAGGGAAAAAGCAACATTAAAAATGAAGAAAGGAAAAAAATTAAAAAATGAACTGAAATAAATTTAAAAAATAGGAGTGAGTAAATTTATCGGGAGCTCAGCAGTTTTTCACTAGTGTCTCATTTTTACACTGTGCAGACGGGGTGGCAGAGAAGCCTCATTGAGAAAAGTTCTTCAGAGTTGCCCACCTTTTGCCTGCCTGCCTGCTGGTTCTGCTTCTCTACCTGCCTTACAGAATTTTGTAACACCAGTTTCACAGCTAGGCTGGTGGGGACTGGGTGCTTGGCAGCCACAAGCCCCCTGGGAAATGTGGTTTCAGCTGTGTTGGGTGGGGTTTGTGGTGTGCAGTGTGCATGCACAGATTATGTTAGACCAATGAGATCTCAGAATCGGCCTTTTCGGGGAGGGTTTAACATGGAAAAAATGGTGTCCTCTTGTGGGCCTCATATGAGGCAAACTTTGAGCTGAAACAATGGGTTCCTCTGACCCTTCCTCTGAAATCCCACAGCTTATCCCCTTTCTGCATGTCTCTGATGCCTCCAGAGGCGCTGGCCCCTAACTGAACACACAGTGAGTGAAAATCAGTTAGCCTTGTGTGTGCATTCCTCAGAAAGTGTCTAGATTTTCAACTGAGCTTTGTCCTAGTGCTTGCTATTGGCAGAATTCTCACTGATTTTTCCTGCCAGATGTAACAAGATATTTTTCCTCATGCACAGATCTCCCCAGACTGAAAAGACCAGTGGAGGGGCTAGCACCCCTCATCTTTCTGTGGGATCCTCTGGTCCTGAGGGTACTCCAATTGGAACTCTTATACTCTCTGGTTCTGTGGTCCCCTGTTTTGTGTCTTCACTTTTCCTACCAGTCTGGGCGAGGCTTTCCTTCTATCCCTAGCTGTCAAGGTTCTGTTCAGCCAGTTTGCTGATGTTTTTCAAGGTTGACTATTCCCCTGTCTATTTGCAAAATGATGTGGTCTTGGAAGTCTGCAAACACATCATCTAGCTAATCCGCCATCTTCTATACTTCTGTGTTAATTGATTTTTTTATTGTTAAATTTATTGGGGTGACACTGGTTGGTAACAATTACATAGTTTCTAAGCTTTAGTTAATTCTAAATGGTGCTTTTCATAGTGTCAAAAGTTCAGTCCACTGAAGTGGAAAAGGGGTTGGAATCAATACCTTTATTTTTCATATCACATGGCTGGGTACTTTCTGGAGAGCGTCCATGTAGATATATATCTGTGGGTATGTATAGTATGAATGCACTGTGTGAAATATGAAATTCAGTGGTTGTAAGAATAAAACTTTGTTTGGAACAATTGATGATTGAAACCCATTCCTGACCCATGGACTTTATTAATATCATGATATATGTGTTATCCTTTAATGGAAGGGCAAGACTGGGGTAAACTGCTAGCTTGTTTATATATGGATGTTGAAGTACTTAGGCCAGATTTTCTCACAAGCCCACATAGATATTCCTGCAAAACATGTTTCATTGTGCTGGGAAGGGGATTATCTGCTTTGTTTGCCTGATGGCAGATATTTTAGGAAAGAACCATCAACACGTATTCTGCTTGCTGTTGTCTAGGGCTTGAATCCATAGGTCATACTTCCACTCAGCCTGAAAAGACATTACTGAATTGGAGAAAAGATCCTTGCCTAATTAAAATGTTAAAATCTCAAGAAGCTGGCAAAAGGGAGGACAAAATCATAAATTGTATTTCTCTAGATAGGCTTTTCTGTTTCCCAGGTAATCATACACAGGAAAGGGTAATATAAATGTATTTTCCCTGAAAGGTTATCTACTATTACCAGTGAGTGACAAAGTAGAAAACAAAACTGGAGTTGTTGGAGCAAATGAAGAATTATAGGTCTAATAACAGCACCACTAAAACTAGAGATTGTGCCAAGTTGCATGTTATAGGGATGACTTTACATAAGTCTGGAAAGGGTATATTATTACCTTAGATTCCAGTTCTGAGCACAATTTTTCAGAACTAGAAATAACACTGGTTGCAGATTTAGGTTTCAATTTGGCAGTGAAGTCATGTTATTTTCATGGTGAGTCACCCAAAACATGCCAAACAAAGAACCAGAAAAATGTTCATGACATTTTTTATATATAAAGCAGAAAACAGAAAGATAGGTTTTTGAGGTTTTTCTGAATGGTTTATATAAATTCTTTTTTAATTTGTAAGATGAGTCTGTACTCCTTGGAAGGTCAAGATGGACCAGCTATGACTTTTACAGGAAATGAGTAATAATTAGACGAGGGGACCTGTTCCTGGAGGCCATGAGGAACATTTCATTCAGAACCTGTAGGCGGGGTTTTCCCCCACAAAAGAATTCAGTGAGTTCCAGAGACATGTGCAGACTTGAAATGGGAATAACTAACTTAACCCAAGCATGCCCTGGATATTTTACCAAATCTCTCAACTGTCACTGTGATTTTCCCCACCCAGAGTGGCTGGTTCTTTATATTCCTCCTTATTCTTTCCTTCTCTTATTTTCAGCTCATAGTCCAATCATTCCTCCTCCAAAGAACTCCAGATCTTAACACCCATCCCAAAACCTGAGAAGTCTTGAATAAGCATCACTCAAAATTCTCTCTTCCCGGAAGACATGAAAGGAACTGTTGTCCAATGCTATTTGTGGCTACAGCCATGGAGAGTGCATAAGAATCATTGTTGGGAGAGAGGTGCATTCATAATTATTTATAAATGTGTGTTCTATTTAGAGATAATTTTGTAGTTTTAGTTTTAATATGCAGTTGAGTGGTTTCATTTTCTTCATTTATTCAGTCAACAAAGATGTACTGTGCCCCTACTGTATTAAAAGCCAGTCATGGTGATGAGAGATATTGTGATAGAAGACACAGTCATGGCCAACTAAGATTTTTGTGGTTTAGTGAAGAAGATAAGTAATAAAAACAATAATTACAATACAGTGCTGAAAAGTGTATGAGAGATGTGTGTTCAGTCAGTATACCATGGGTAGTTCGGGAATATTGCAGGAGTTCGGGGCCCAATTCCTGCAGCCCTTAATGATAAAGAGACTATGTGTGTGGACACATGTGTATATACATACATATACACCATCACCCCCCCACACACACACATGCATCCACGCATATTCTCCCAAAGTATCCTTGTCTTCTTCATAGCTCTTCTAGGTGTTCAATGTTTCCCTTTCCCACTAGATAGTAATACTCAATATTTATTGCATTGTTAACAAAGAAATCCTTGGGCTCAGGAGTCTCCATAGAAGTATAAAATAAACTGACAAATCATGTTACCCTCCCCGCTCCCAGCAAAAGGCTGATGAGAGAGCAGTGAATTGTGAGGCGAGGAATTACTGGGATTTTAGAACTTGACCAATCATTGGTGTTGCTTAGTTTTAGAAAGGCTCAAGTTATCACTGAAGCCACCTTCTAAAGCTTATTACACAGCAATATGATTGTTTAGGCAGAAATAGGAAGTGGGCCAAGTTTCTTCAGCATTCTCTTTCCTTTTCATGGTATCCTCATTTTTTTTCTCCCTTCCTACCTGCTTGTTCCTAACTTTCAGGAAAGAATCAGAAGATTTTATTATTCTTTGTGGTGACATTTTATTGCTTACCTCTCAAGTGGAAATATGCACTTCAGTAAATGTCAGTGTCTTTGTTCAATAATCTACTCAGGTTCACCCTAATACGCCAACACCTATTTTGCCCATCCTACCCATTCCTTAAAGAATGATCTTGACATATGAGCACACTAAGGGATAAAGCAGAAACCTGTACCACACACCTTCAAATGTAGGTCAAATTCCACTAAGATGAATTTCAAGGGCTGCCAACATTTTTTTTTTTTTTTTATTTTCTCAGAGTTTGTGGTAAGGAAAAGTTTTTTTCAAAAAATTATTTATTTTATTGTTTTTGACAGAGAGAGACACACACACAGAGAGAATGAGAGAGAAGGGGAAGGGCCCAGAGCAGTCTTCATAGTTGTACATCATCAGTTTTCAACATGGTTTCATTCCACATGGGTGAGCGGGGGCCACACAGGGTGGAAACCAGGGTCGGGGCCTCCCACATGGGTGGCACACCCCCTTGAGTCAGGGACCAAACTGGGGAGCGAGAACCAAACTGGGGCCTCCTGCATGGAAAGCACACCCCAGTTTAGCATATGGGTCCACACAGGCTGGGGCCAGGATTCAATTCTCAGTCTCTGGGGCTGCAAAGTGGGTGCTTAACCCACTGAGCCATCCTAACTGCAGAAAAAGTTTCTTTTTTTTTTAAGATTTATTTTTATTTTTTTTTGACAGAGAGAGAGAGATACAGAGACAGACACAGAGAGAAGGGGGAGGGTTCAGAACAGTCTCCATAGTTGCACATTATCAGTTTTTCCACATAGTTTCATTCCACAGGTGGGTGGAGCTGCACAGGGCAGGAACTGGGCCAGGGTCTCGCCCTGGTGAGAACTGAACTGGGGGAACTCCCCAGCTCAGCATATGGGTCCACACGGGCTGGGGCCGGGATTCAATCCTCGACTGAACTTGACCAATCATTGGTGTTGCTTAGTTTTAGAAAGGCTCAAGTTATCACTGAAGCCACCTTCTAAAGCTTATTACACAGCAATATGATTGTTTAGGCAGAAATAGGAAGCGGGCCAAGTTTCTTCAGCATTCTCTTTCCTTTTCATGGTATCCTCATTTTTTTTCTCCCTTCCTACCTGCTTGTTCCTAACTTTCAGGAAAGAATCAGAAGATTTTATTATTCTTTGTGGTGACATTTTATTGCTTACCTCTCAAGTGGCGCTGCAAAGTGAGCGCTTAACCCGCTGAGCCATCCTGGCTTCCCCAGAAAAAGTTTCTTGATTAAAAAGGCACCAACTGAGAAGATGGGCACCTTAGTGTTACCGCAAATCCATCTTAAGAAAATAGAGGTTTTATGTTTCTTTTATGTCAAGGGAAGGGGAAATGGGAGGGGCAAGAGGTTATTGACCACCATGGACATTTGGGCAGTAGCAGGGGTCCAAGGGAGATTATGTGAGTTGATGTGAGTTTGGTCATAAAGTTCTTACAAATCTTTGATAAATAGTACATGCTTCTTTTACCTCCTCAAGCTGAAGGCAGAATTCTAATGATTTGTATATCTACATGCAAGACTAAGCAGAAGCTATTAGCCTGAAGGTCATGGGAACTAAACAGGCTTGAACAAGATGGAGTCTGAGAGACCAAATATTTCACACTCTTACAACTTCCCTCATTTTGTTGTTTATGCCTCAATCTTAAGCAAAATAGGCCAACTAGATCTAGTTAAATTAAGAGGGAGGATTAGCTTTTAATATGGACTTAAATTTGTCTGCCAATTGTGTCCTTCTTATCCAGCTCTTATGATACTTTACGCCCACCTCTTCTGCAGTGATTCCTGAGACATGGAGGGGACATTCTGGGTGTTCAATAAAGAGTAACTTCTGTTATTATGTTTCCCAAGATCCTAACAATGATGAGTTGACCACTTTATAAACACTTCCTTGTTCAACTAACAAGCAATCTAAAGCGAGGACCCATGTGCCAAAGACTCGAAGGTGGCCTGTTGGATTCTTAGAGCTTGAGCAGAAGAATGGCCCAAATGTCTGAGTATATTAGTTAAATTTCATAAGAATTAGCTTGCGTCAGGTGCTCAGGTAAACTTTCTATATGACTTGCACAGGATCAGCCACTGAGATTGTTTAAGCATGAACTGTTGTAGCAATTTCTATGACGTTCATATCATGTAAAACAAACAAGAAAATAAAACTCAAAAAACAATGGATACCACTAGAATCTCATATTCATGAATGTATATTATAGTTTTTATTGAAGCAATTTTTTCTCCATAATCACTCTTATTTTTACCAAAGGTAGCCAAATTAAGATTAGTTTATTTGTAAAATAAGCCTAGTTTCAATAAACTTGGTCTATTTGTATAATTCCAGCAAGATTAGGAATTAATCATACATGCTCCTTTAAATCTGCTTTGCTAGAATTTTTCTAAGGAATCTTCAGACTGAACTGCAAATAGCCCCTCAAGGCTAAGAAGGCAAGGTGCATACTTGCCATCAGACTTTGCCTGCAATACCTATTGATCTGGGCGAATTCCTCTGTTCCCAAGGTCCTCCAAAATGTTTTGAGGTTATTCCTTTGCCATCTCCTAGGAAAGCAACCTTTGTTCCTTACCTGGGAAGACGGCTATGAAGCATAAGCAAGGTATCAGGATGTTTTTCCAGGGGCTGCCAAGATTCTTTAGCTCTAGTAGAATGGAGATGTATTTAGTGTTAAGCAAATGAAATTAACTGAGCTCTAGTTTAGAAATAGTTGACGTAATGGAACAGATGATCTCAAAAGTCCCCAACTTGAGAAGCTGAGATGGCTCAGAAAGTTAAGTACTCACTTTGCTTCCCCAGGGAGCAAAGATCGAAGCCTGGCCCTGGCCCATGCAGACCCATATGCTGAACTGAGGTGTGCTTCCCATGCGGGAGGCCCCAGTTCAGTTTTTGCTTCCTGGTTCAGCCCTTGGCTCAAGGGAGTGTGCCTCCCATGCAGGAGGGCCCCGGCCCAGTTTCCACACTGCACGGCCCCTGCCCACCTGTGTGGAAAGAAACCATGTCTAAAATTGATGACATGAAACTATGGAGACTGCTCTGGGCCCTCCCCTCTCTCTATGTCTCTCTCTGTCTCCATCTCTTTCTGTCTCTGTCAAAAACAATTTTTAACAAATCTTTAAAAAATGCCCCCAACTTTAAGATGTAAATTCTATAAATTCTATAAATTAGGTCCTTATTAAATTCTACCTGTGACTTGGGGGTAAGGTTAATAAAATTTAAAAAGCTTAAGTTTGTCTTTTTGCAACTAATTTTTTATGAAATAAATGTCATAAAATTCACTGTAAAATGAATATACAAAATGTGATGTGAATCTCCCCGTTACTGTGTTTCTTTTCCCAGAGTCAATCATTGTTAATATTTTCTTATAGGGGTACCAGGATAGCTCAACATGTTGAGTGCTTGACTTGCAACCATGAGGTCTGCGGATCAAATCCCAGTCCCGGCCCATGCAAACCCATATGCTGAACTGTGGTGGTAAAGGTTCTCACCTCCCATGAGGGAGGCCTCCAGTTCTGTTCCCGCCCTTCACAGCGCTACATCCACCTGTGTGAAATGAAATTATGTTACAAATAATGATGTAAACTATGGAGACTGCTCTGGACCCTTCCCCCTTCTTTCTCTCTCTCTCTCTCTCCCTCTCTCTCTCTCTCTCTCTTTCTCAACTTCTCTCAAAAGCTATAAAATAAATCTTAAAAAAAATATTTTCTTTTGGATCCTTCTGTATATTTTATATGCATATACAACATCAGTCTTTGTAAGATAAGAATGTTTCCATGTTACAGTACTGCTGGAAACATACAAAATGAACAATATATTTTACATTTTAATGGATTTAATTTATTATTTTTTCTAGTGCCTCTCCTGTTAAAATTTGTTTTTGAAAAGTTATTTTCTCTTTATTTATTGTTAAATTTATTGGGGTTTGAATACTACTCAGTGATAAGAAAAAATTAAATACAGCCATTTGTGGCAACATGGATGGACCTTGAAACTATCTTATTAAGCAAAATAAGTCAGATTGAAAGAATCAAGAAACATATGACCTCACTTATAGGTGGATTATAAAACTGAAAGTAACAAAAAAACCCAAAAACTTATGGACAGTCAATAATTTGAGAAGTTATTTTCTTAAAATACGCATAAAATCAGGATAGTATTCTTGGATCATTTGTACCAACTTCAGAATTTTTGAAACACTCAATTTTTACTGGTGTTGAGTTCTTTCCAAAACACACTTACATCAGCCTCAGGTAAATTTCTACCAAACTAAAAGTGAGAAAATTAATGAGAATATGTTTTTAATCTGTTTTCAGAAAGAATCAAACATGTCTGTGGTTTGTATTCAGTGCTGATGTTTCATTAATGAAATATCCATATTGTTTAATAAAACACAGTTTCAAAAAATTCCATCAGTGTGCCTGGTGAACCTCCTTGAAGTTGTGACTATTTGAGATATTAGTAATTTCCTGGCATAATGCTTTTGGAAAGAACCAACCTAGCTCTATTTTGTGCCTTATGAATGGCAAAGTAGATAATATTGAGAAAACATTACAGCATAGTTAATAACAATTATCACATAAAATCTGTAGGATTTTTGTTTTGTTGATTTCTGAAGAGAAGAATCCCAGGGAATTGCCTGCTTAACTTCTCAAAATGCATTTTAACAAGCCTTTTTAGCTTTATGGAAAGCCTGAACTCCAAGCTCTTCATTGTTGTTAACGTCTGAGCTGCATAACCCTGCCAGATCTCCTGCTGCCTAAATTGATTCCATTAACCAGATAGCTGCTAGGTTTCCACTGTGACCTGAAATGATTCAACCAGAGACAGAAATAGGGAATTTTGAGATAAAAAACCCAACCCTACATAAAGTCCTTATATCAGCAATGGGGAATGTACCTGAAAATAGTGTAAAACAGCTTGTTCTGATGAACAGTGGTGTGTTGCTTCACCTTTCAAAATGTATGTTGATGACAAGGAACATAGTGGGTGCAATGGCATTAATCACATGGGTCAGTCAGCTGGGGAAATGGAGGTTTTCCTGATCTATTAATACACATCTTCAAGAAGACATC
>PVKE010043459.1:0-13370 GCA_004027555.1 Craseonycteris thonglongyai | reverse complement strand
CTATCGAAGGGCATTTTGGTTGTTTCCATGTTCTGGCCACTGTGAACAGTGCTGCGATGAACATGCGGGTACAAACATCTTTAAAGATCAAGGTTTTCAGGCTTTTTGGGTAGATGCCCAGTAGAGGGATGGCTGGGTCATATGGTAATTCCATTCGTAATTTTTTGAGGAATCTCCATACAGCCTTCCATAGTGGTTGCACCAGTTTACATTCCCACCAGCAGCTAACACCTTTTTTTAAAAAGAAAAATCAGCACTTTAATTGTATAGGTGTTTTTCCTGAACAGGCTTCCCACATTAAATTCCCTGAGGTTGCTTTCTTTTGTTGAAGGTGACTACAATTAAGTCTTGGATTCCAGATTGTGGGGATCTTTTTGAGGAAGCCCATCCTCTAGTTTCAGCACATCTTTCAGAGCAGTAAGTACATGGGCCTTGCAGAAAGACATACAGCTGCAGGAGGCTTATCAGACCACATAACCTTCCAGATCTCTGGCCAACGCACATGAAAAGAAGGAATTCTGCAGTATTTGGAGGGCGATAAGGGAGTATCCCCTGTTGTCTAGTGCATTTTAATTGCATTTGAGGAATTACATGAATTCACCTGCGAAAGTGCTTTGGAGAAAAGACACCCATTGGCACACTTCTGTTGCTCGGACTTGGTATTTATACTCAACTTTTAAGCTAGAAAAACATTGAAAATCCTTTAACAGCTTAGTCCTGGAGAAATTGTTTTAAGAGCTAATAGCCAAAAAATCCTATTATCCTGCCAGCAGAAACTTCTCATTAGGATACCAGGAAGAGGGTGCTAGAAAGGTTCAAGTTCACCTTTGCTAGTATATCACCAAGTTCAGCAATGACTAGTGAAGTCACAATGTTCAATAAGCCTAGAAAAGTACACATGTATGGTTCTGTATGTATACACACACATACACACACATATGCACACATACACGCACATGCACACACATACGCACACATACACACCCCCATTTTTCTGACCTTATCTAAACTTGCCTATTCAATATAAATTACATTCTTAGGCATTTTTATCTCTTTCAAAGTTTAAAGTAAATCTTATCATTTGGGGGTTTTGAGAACTATATTGCCCCCCCTGCCAAAAAAAACAAAACTGAATCCCCCCCCCAAAAAAAATTCCCAACAAACTATCAATCAGATCATTATCATTTGGTCTCAACTTTCTTGCTGATGATACCTGTGGACCTTTGATTGTTTAATGGAACACTCATTTTACTTGAATCATTTAAATGGACAGTGTTGATTGTGACTTGGAAACTTCTCAAAAAATCAGATTCAGGGGAAGCCTGGATGGCTCAGCATGTTAAGAGCTCACTTTGCAGCCCAGGACCATGAGGATCGAATCCCGGCCCCAGCCTGGGTGGACCCATGTATTGAACTTGGGTGAGCTTCCCATGTGGGGGGGGGGGTCCCCAGCCCCGTTCCCACCCTGCATGATCCCTGCCCACCTGTGTGGAACAAAACCATGTTGAAAACAGATGACATACAACTATGGAGACTGCTCTGGACCCTCCTCCTTCTCTCTGTCTCTGTCTATCTCTGTGAAAAACAATAAAATAAATCTTTAAAAAAATAGAATCAGGATGAATTTTCCTACTCTACACCTGGGACTATGTACTCAGAGACTTGCGTCTCTCAGGCCATCAAATCCGCTTAAGTCTTGACGACATCCCGCCTGGTCAGTTGGCCTGAAGGGAAGATTCTGATGAGGTTTGGCTCCTGAGAAAGCAATCATATGGTTAATTGAGTGCGGGTGAACCTCGCCATTGTGATTAAAGCCTAGGACTTACGTTTAGGTAGCACAGGGTTCCATGCTTCAAGGCAACCCCAGGCAGGTCTAGTCCTCTCCAGTCCTTGAGAAAATACACCCAGGCATCAGCTCCTTTCTCTGAGGAAATGCAGTGTTTGGGGGCAGGGGGAGAGGTCATTCCGTCACTGGACCATATTCAAAGAAACTGGGTTAATTTGAATACGTGATCATTGGATTATATCTCCATATAAATGTAACCTCTCTGGAAGCCTGATCATAACAATGCAGACATAAATAAGAACATACTCAAACCTTGACACATTGCGGGCTTGAATTGAATGCAAATCTGTGCTCACCCCCAAAGCATCTTGTATCCGTCACCTAATGCTTGTCAACACCACTGGACTGCAGCTGATGCTTGGGGGGTGTCAATTCAAAAGACTACCTGCTCTAGTGTTTCATAAAAACTATGCCTTGTCTTTTCAGAATTCTAAATTTTGCTATTGTTCATAGAAGCTCAATAATCAACAGCCCTCATTTTATATACACACACACAGATGTGTACAAATGAATGTGTGCATGTATACTTAGATTTAACTTTAATGCACAGAACATTTCAAAACTTTCGCTCAATCTTTTATTTGGAGGGGAAATTACATAGAATCCAAGTCATTACTCTTTCCAGTGAAATGTTGTCTTCCCAGTTCCCTTTTTATAATAAAATTCTGAATCATTAAGCAAACAGAAGGCTATCTTTTTTTTTTTTAATCTTAAAGTACCCAACATACTTTTGGGCCTTTTACAAGTGGAGACTAACATGTGTGGATGCATTTAAAAAACATAGCTATTCATGTTCCAGTAATTCCAATCCAACACCATTTCTAATAGATCTTTAAAATGCTCCTGGGAGTCACACAAGGATAATTGATGATGACCTCAAATCGCTCCCATCATATTTATCTTAAAATCTATCCCATAATCTTCCACTACATTATGGGCAATCGTATTCTGTCAGTTCTAAAAACCACAGCGTTTTATTAATTTAACTGCATGTATTGCTCTCCTACAACTTCATAAAAACTGACCCCTGTACTATGTTAGAAACTACTTCAGAAAGAGATGCAGTTATTTAGATTTACCAAGTTAAGAAAGAGTAACCCAAAAGGGGGCATCTTATGGTACAGTCCTCATTGCTTTGCGTTGTTCTCCAAACAGTTGGCTTCATTTGCAGGGTGGATCTGTGCATGTTAATAGATGAATCACGTGTGGAGGCTGGGAGCACGAAAGCCATGTTTGACATATAGATTCTTTGTAGGGAAAAATGTTACACAAAGCATGTGCATTGAGTGCTTTATTTCAGAAACACAACTTTTTCCCTTAGGCTCGTGGGACTCAACATTTCCTACCACCATACAAATCAGTTCATAAAAGAGTTAAATATAAAAAAAAAACACAAATGGGAAGTGCTAGAAAAACATAACCTATTCCCCAATGCAAAAAATCAAATATGCAAATATGAAAAGGAGGGAATGTGGCTTCTTCCCTTTTTATAACTGATTAAATTGTCACTGCTGGAGATTGCATGGGCTTTTATTTCCTGTACAGCCATCTTCAATTGGACAGGCAGAAAAAATATATACTGCCCCAGACCAGCCCTACCACCTGGGTACACAGCTTTTCCAGTTGGAGATTCCAGGAAGACAAAAACTCCTTCTCTTGTGACCAGATAGGAGCCTGCAGTTTACTTCCCATGTCACAAAACCTTCACCAGCACATCCCCTTTTTACATTCACCTTAAAAAAAGAAAACCATTCATTTTGCGTGAGAATTTCATCTAAAAACAAAAACAAAACAGAGGCCCTTTCTCGATTCACACTTGACTTCCCAGCTGATGGACGAGTTCCTTTCCCGGCTTCTCCGGTTTGAGCCTGAACCTAACTACTCTTTCCTGTAGTTATACCCCATTGTCTCTTCCAGGTGGAAAGATTTGACTCTTGCCGAAGATGGGATGTACAAACAGAAGGGTTACCTGGGCTTCGCTTCTGTTCGAAAATGGTTCTCGCAGTCTGCCTGGCTGTCACAGAAGTGAGGGCTCAATGACCATGTCGCCTGTGTCACTCTCTCTGCACGGCGGGCTGAGCAGAGTTAGCTGCCTCCAGCTGCAAGCACGGGGGGCCCCAGTGTTAGGGACACAGATCTACTTTGTCAATGAGATCTTTTCTCTGCTGCTCAGAACTGTGGCCATGGGATCAGAGAGATTTAACAACGAAAAAAGTGGCAGGATGACGTTTTTGAGTGAGAGCGTTCTGAAAAAATCATGCATAAATAACAACAGTGAAAACACATCAAACGGGTGTTTCATCGCCAAAATAAGTAAACAGCAACCAGGCTGTTTGCCTTTAGATTTGAAGCAGACACAGGTTGCTTTGCTTATGGAAGGGAAGGGACTGATTCCCAAAGAAGATTTAGGTGGCTTGATGTATAGCTGAAAATATTGTTGTTTTAGCCGTTCAGCAACATCGACACATGGATAGTTTTCACTTGATACCATCTCTACTCTATTTGTGGTTATCACCATAATTTGAAAAATTTTATTTTCTCTCAAATTGAGTGAATGAGTAAACAATCAAGTTTACATCTCTAGCATCTAGGTGGGTAAACTTATCAGGAAATCAAGTGACTTCTCCATGTGAAAACCCCCAAATTCTGTGTGCATTTTAAAACAGACATATCTATCCTGATCCAACATAGCATTTTGTTTTAACTTGAGAATTTTTTAAAATCTTTGCTGTTTTAACATCATTTACACCCTCTTCATAGAGTAAAGAGCTCAGCTCAGCTCTTTTTGCTGTCAAAATTAAAAGCAGAAGTGTGTGTGTGTGTTCTACTGACTGAAACCTACATATGCTTGAATCCTTTCATCTCTGTGTTTGCTTTTTCACTTTCTTTCTCATGTTTCTTTGTTTTTCTTTTGTTTTCTTTTCAAGACTTCCCAGGGTTTTGTTTTATCATATTGGTCTCTTGGCATTGTTCAACTGCTTTTTGACAAAAATTCTATTATTTAATCTAATTTTCTTGTTTTTGTTTAATTTTTGCAGTTTTATATTGTTGCTTTTCCTTTCTTTTTTTCTTTCCCCTGGGGCATTGAGCTTACTTGTGTTTTCACACAATTCCAAAAGTCAGAATAGTACTGCGTAGACTTGTAGACAAACTTTTCTATTGTGTGTCCCTATCTTTTAACGTTAGGGCTTTTGATACATTCATTCCCTCTCCCAATACTGATCATTTTAAATCATCATTTCATCTTTTGCACTGCCTTTTCTATTACTATTATCCCTTTTATCCTCACTCTTCTCTTGCTGTCCTGATTTCCCTCGCATTTAGTCATTACTAAAACGTGACCACCATTAATTCAACACTTAGTATAAGCTCTGTGTTCAATACTTCAAACCTATTTCCTTGAACTCTTACTACAACAAAGAAAGGTAGGCATTCTCATCTCTACCTGATATGAGGAAAGAGAGAAGAGACCCAATCATTTGGGTACTGTCTTAAAGCCACACAATAACCATGATAGCAAACATTTGTGACCAGAACTAGTAGGCACCAAATCACCTTCTCTTTCAACAAAGTCACGTTAAGGCAAAAAATCAAAAGTATGTCTGAAGTTCTGTTATGTATAGGGAAAGAGAAGCTGAGATGTTAAACTTCACAGAGACGTACTGACTTCATTATTTACACGCACTTGTAACTGAAACAATTAAATAGAAATTACCCTTATGTCTTCTTTTTGATAACATTTCCAACTTCAGCTTTATTTGTGATTTAAAAAACAAGAAGAAGGAGCTCAAAACTTAAATAGTATCTTCAACAGAAGTTTAACCATGTCCAAGTCTTCTTGGTATATATGCCAATTGACGAATCTATGGTTATAGATGTAAACAAACTAATAACAAGTTCCTACTAGTAAAATAAATAAGAAATGGCAACTCTAGAAGCATGGAAAGGTTGTGCTGCCTGCGAACACATAGCAAACCAGCCTTTCCAGGCATGACATCAGAGATCAAATATGTTTTCACAGTTGTCGAAGTAGAGGATCAGACATTTAATCCCAACCTCCTGCTCACGGCTGTTTTTCTCCGTCCTTCCCGTTCTGTATTAGATTCGCCTTTTGGAAGAAAAGAAATGACCTGTTCCTTCACGTTCCTTGTTCAGATGGCAGAATTCTCCCATTTCTTGCTGTAATGATGCCGAGCAGGTGTTATTCTCCGAACAGGTCAGTTTGCAAGTTCCATGAATCCACCATTGAATCATTCCCGCCTCCTTCATCTTATTCTTTTAATGATATATATACTTTTAAAAATTAACATATATACTTTAGGGAACAGATGCACTTGATAGTCTATAGAAGTTTCTGAATATGCAGTAGATATCACCATTAAAAAACAAACACGCAAACTTGTACTTCTCAACTTTGGAAAAGAGCTTAACAAAGTTCTCTTTGATGGATTGCACCCTGAAGGTTGTTCTTATACAGAGGGTGCCAAAAAAAAAAAAAATGTACACACATTAAAAAGGAAAAAAAACTGTACTAAAATTGCAATAGTCAATATACACCGATAACAAAAATGGATACAAGTCACGTTTGACTTCTGCAATGACAGGAGGTGCTCGAAGTGGTGACCATCAGTGTCCAGACATTTTCGATGATGGCCAACCACTGCTTGAGCAATATTGACCAAAGTATCCACTTGTATCTCTGTGCACGCTGTTTCCATTAACCATGCGTCTCAAACTCATCACAAATGCGTGCAGTTGTTAGGTGTGTTGGAGGTTCTGTTGCACACTCACACCTCCATTGTCCTTGTACTTCCACAAAGTTCTTAAATTTCAAATATCACTTCAGCATGGTCTTGCGCTCCTCCAATAACATACACGCTTCTGCCATTTTCTTTGACTGTCCTGCCTGTCACATGGTGATGCTAGTAATCATTTATCATTTAACAAATGCCATCTTTTGAGTGAACATCACACTATACATTACTGTCATAACTCAATTCAACTTCAAAAAGTCATACATAGATCACAACTCTTAAAACGTGTATGTAGTCTTTGGAGCTCCCCCGGATTAAGCTGTAATTAACGTCTGTACCCAGCAGAAAGGACTAAGTTAGCAACTAGCAGACCTGAGGTAACTCGAGGGTTCTGATGACCAGACTCGCGTAACGGTCATGCAGTGATCATGAGGAGAACCTGGGGAGGAAGAACAGCTTCACTTTGAATCTTAGCTCTACCATTTGCCATCTCTGTAGCTTGGAAAAGTTATCTCATTCTTCTAAACCTCAGTTTCTTTATCTGCAAAGTGGGGAGAATGTTGTCCACCTCCAAGGCCTATGGGAAAATTCAATCAGGTAATGAATGCATATGGAGCATTCATGATAAAATCTGGTGTTTAGTAAATCCTAGAAATGATCATCCGTTATCATCATTATCACTTTTTAAAAAAAAGATTTATTTTATTGTTTTTGACAGAGGCAAAGAGAGACAGAGACAGACAAAAACAGAGAGAAGGGGGAGGGTCTAGAGTGGTCTCCATAGTTGGATGTCTCCGTAGAGGGCCCCGAGCAGTCTCCTTAGTGGGCAGGGGCCACACAGGGTGGGAACTGGGCTGGGGGCCTCCTGCATGGGAAGTACATCCCAGTTCAGCGTATGAGCTGCAGGGGCCAAGGCTGGATTCAATCCTCGGTCTCTGGGGCTGCAAAGCCAGCACTTTAACTCGATGAGCCATCCCGGCTTCCCCATGATTACATTTGCCCTCACTGTTCAGTAAGTAAAAACTGGTTTCTCTTTCTTTCCTCCTTTTGGTACTATGTACTGAGCCATAGCATCCTTGATCCAGTTTACGGGTGGCATTTGAGGCCTTAGTATTTTCTTGTTGTCCCCATACTAAAATAACTTTATAGCTTCTATGACAGCTTTAAGGTCAAGATTAAGTCTGTACTAAATGAAGCTTACACGAGTCAGCTTTTGGCACGCACGAGAGCACTTGAAATTTATGTCTATTGACAAGTACTTAAGAGTATAATCCATATAACAGTTCTTGCCTTGCTATATCACCTTTGGCTGGTATTTTATTTCCTTAATACAAATTTCCAAGGCAAGATCCATGCCTGGCACACAGACATGTTCAATAAAGTACTATTAAAATGAGCTAAATAGAACCTATGTATCTTATCTGCCGAAGATAAATCCTGAATGCATTAAGGGCATGTTTTATGCATTTGTTCATTCATACTTGCATTCATTCATTCAGTTATTCAGTAAGCACTTGTTATGTGTCTGACTATGATAGGCACTGCCTCCCCAAAATAATACATTTCAAGGACATTTATTTCTTGTATGTAACTGTACCCTCAATAGTTAGCACAATGACATGCAGATGATGGATGCTCAAGAAATATTTGCTGAGTCAACTTATTAGACTCTATTATTTTCAGATGGATTGCCTTTCGGGATACATAGGAACAGCCTGGAGAAGTGCATGATGAAAACAAAAATAGCAAACCATCCAAAGGGAGGAAGAAGATCCATCTTTCACAAGTACTTGCCAATCTAAGTGGAACCAGATCTCACAAGTTTACTTCAAGGTTTCACAATCATGAGCCAGTATATTTTCTTTGGGGTCTGTCAGAGTTTTCCTAGCAACCACTTTCTCTTGAAATAAAATAGAAAAAATGTAACAATAGTGGTAGTGACAGGAATAAATATGGTTAATACAATCCTGGGAGGCATATAAAGATTGGGAAATCTATGTATTGAGAATAGGGGAGGGTCAGGTGTATCAGCTTTATTGGGAGATCCTTCTCTAAGAAATAAGTTGATATTTGGGAGAGAGTCATAAAACTTTACTGAGTAGAGATCTCAGAGATCAGACAAATTTTTATAGGTGGAAAATGAAGACCCCAAAGAGGTTCAGAGACCAACCCAGTCACCTGGAGCCAGAACTCAGGCCCTGTTTCTGATGTCTAAGAAAATAAATAAATGATCTCACCACTGTTACACAAGTCTATTAAATATAAATGCTTACATGTATAATTCCATGAGTAGTGACACTTTAAATCATCTATAAGGCATCAAAAATACTCACTGAAAGTAGAAAATGTACAAGGAAATATTCAACATGCTGGCTTTGCTTTCTATGCATATATATTTAGAAAAGGGTTTTATAAGAATAGAAACTTCAGTTATTCAAGCATAATGTACTTCTGTTCAATTGAACCCCTAAAACCAGATTAAGACGGAGTAAATACCAAGGCACAAGCTTCTCCCCCACCCCCCACCCCCACACACACCTCCTAAGCCACTCATATTGAATTTTAAATTCATGGTAGCAACTGCCTATACAACTCAGGGAAGAAAGGAAGAAGGGAAGGAGGGAGGAGGGTTAGGGGTGGTGCTGAACAAGTTTCTCAATGTAAATTTGCAATTCAATCTCAGAAGATGAGAATTTTGAAGGGTAACTATATCTAAAGCAGAGTTGTTAGCAAAGAGCAATTTGGAAACATTTCTAAAAATTCAAAACAACACTTTACAAATAATTGCACGGTGACAAAAAAAATGATGATCAATTCTATAGTTTTGTTCTTCTGGAATTAAAAGGCACAGATTGGGGGTGGGGCAGTTGGCACATGGATTTGTAATATTGCTATATGAAAGACATAAGGGGCTGTTTCGTTGAATTCACAGAAAGTGACCACTTTGCAGTAGGCTACAATTAAGCATCTATTCCAAACTGTATTGTCTTCACGCTGCTGTGTAACTGGGTGGCAGAAATGTTCTTGAAAAATGAATTTACCGCTAGAATCTTCCATGGACCTAACAGGGAAGGGTGAGCCAGGATCAAGGCTTTACAACGGATGAATGTCACTATTTCTTTCGGATTGATACCACCACTCTCGCTGTTAACAAATATAAATGTAACATTTACTAGGAAATAAGAGACTGCAGACGGAAATAAACAAACCTAGGATGTAGTTCATCTAAGTAAACACTGAGGTTATAAACCTTCCCACTCAAATATCAAGGGCCCGGCCACTGAATGCTCCACACAATAGACCCTTTTGGAAGGGGAACTTAATCCGCCCCCCTGCATCGACAGGAGGGCCATGCATAACAATGCAGGAGCCGCAGTGCCATTAAGAGTTCCCTCTGCGGGCTGTCAGCTGTTTGAAGAAATAACAATTTCCTAGGCATGAAAGCTTTTTCAGAAGGTTCCCACTGATGTGTAATAAAAGTGACTTTCCTTTTTTTTTTTTTTTTTTCTTTTCTTCTACTTCTTCCTTTCTCTCCCCTCCCCCAATCCCGGCCCCATGTAACTTTGTAGGGAGCAAAGGGGTAGACTAAGGCCATAGGCCCCCTACTAGTTTACCTTAGGTGGATTATCAGTGCAGGTGTTCATATAATTGAAGGTGTGGTAGCAGATACAAACCCCTAATAGCTTTTCCTATATGGAGATTACCTAGGTAGAGAATGCCGGGAGTACCTGAAGAATAGGCGACTGAGTACCTTATTAACATATCACCATTCAGCAGCAGCTGCGTATCTGGGAGGAGAAGAAGGGGGCGGGGGAGACCTTTAAAGAGCCTATTCATCTATGTTAATGGGCCCATTGCACAGCACATTGTGTGAGAAATTAAGTCTCTAGCTGTGCACTTCCTGTGCGGAGCAGGCTGCCTTGACTCCTTTTTATTGCTTCAGTGTGATTATCTCCTCCTGGAAGTAAAAACAATCATGTTCTCACATTTGAGAAGCCAAAACATTCTGAGATAACAAACGGGAGGTGCTGGCTGAAAGTTCCTTTTGTCTCCCTTATTAAGTGAAAAAATATGTTTTGAAGTTAAAGCGACCCCCAAATTTACATCAAAGCACATCGCAGGCACTGAGCTGTGGGTGGATGACAAAGTTTCTTTCTCTTATAACGTACACAATTACATTGCTTTCTTAGTGATTGTTCCTTTTTCAGGATTAATTTTTGACGACAAACTATGTTAATTTATTCAAATCAGACATGATTTTTAAAGATGTGCAAGTAATAAAAGAACTGCTCTCCTCCCAGGGGATAAATATAATAGGTATTTTTAAGAAATAGTATTTATCCTCAGCAAACAATTTCCATTCAGGACGGCTTGGCTAGTATTTCAAACATAATAATAGAAAAGGTAATTTAAGATTAAAGAAATTCCTCCTTTCAGATTAGTTGAAAGCCCAGAATGTTCACTCCTTCCTTTTACTTGGCTGTTAAATCGTAAACCTGTATACATTTGGCATAAAAATGAGTCCTCTTCAGATTGAAAGAACACATTTCAATTATTTGGTGCACACACTACCTCCACCATCATCATTAACATCCTCATCATAAAAGACTAATGATCAATACTAACTGATTACAACTCAATTAACAGAGACTCTCCCAGTGCAATTTAAAAATATCTAGTTTCCTTCAGACTTGCAGTATTTTCAAGTTAGCCTAACAGATTTTCCTACGTGACAGGTTTAAAGAATATGGGAAGATAATAACAGGGATACCACAATTTAACTTGCTGCTTTACTTAATCAATGGGCATTCTGTTTCCACTGAAAAACTTTCTCCAAAATAATAACTTACACAATGTTTCCAGGCTCAGCAATCATAAATCTTTATTGTAAGAATATGGCCAATCAGCCAATCATGAAACATAAAATCAGATGCACCCAGGACGTATAACTGAACACCTAGCGTTTGTCAAGGCAATTCTTGGGATATTAAAGACTTTAGATTGATCTTGGGGTTTGGTTTGTTTTCTTTAAACAAAATAAATAAAGGTTTGAAAAAGCACACAAGAGTCCAACAGATCTGTGAGTGATCAGGTAGTATTGATGATTCCCTCCTTTATATGGTAAAATCAGCATCAATTATTTGAAATAATGTGCACACTCAAGTTTTGTAGACAAGGAGCGATGGGCAAATATTCCAAATTACTACTTAGTGATACTTCTCTGTTACGTGTATTTACCTATCACCGTATTCAGTGAAACATTGGGCAGCATGAACCTATTGGCTCTGGGGTCAGCTGCTTTAGTTCTTGTAACGTGTCCAGAAGTGGCACATTTTCATAAGCTTTAGGGGGATGGGGAGTTTGCCTCCTTGCTAATGGCTTCTTAAAGAGAAGATGTATTTGCTTAACTAGTTTGGATTTCACGTTGCCTGATGCAGACGACTAGATAAACATAAGGTTTTCTACACTGAGTTGCCACTCTTAGATTTTTAAACAACCCTTCTTTGCATGGGGTTCCTTTCATAAGAGAAACTTTTATTCCCCCCAGACAAAACATCATCTAATTTTTATTTATTTATTTATTTATTTATTTGGGGGGGGGGGGTCCCTGTTGTGGGTATACTAAAATCAAAAAAGAGTGAAACTCTACTTTTTGCAACATCAAGGGAGTTTTAATAGTTCAGAAATTATGGAGACAAGTAATTTTGAAAACGAGTAAAAGAAAAATTTTGTTGAACTAGTTCCTGTAAGATAATTCCGATTAATGGGCCATTCACAGACCTATTAACACAAAACAGCTGTATGTGCCAGGTAATCAGGGTGACATTGTTGCAGGCACAAAAGTAACACCAGAACTTGTCTTCATTGGCACTAGAAGTGCCAGCCATGTCACCTCTTGACAGCATAGCCCCACATCTATTAACCCTATTGATTTGGAGCCCTGCTGTGTGTCCCTGGAAAACTGCTTCTTGCTGAAAGACTGAAGTGGATCAATCCTGAACCATGAACAAGAACTCAATACACCAGCACAGGACCTTTAACCATTAAGTATTCCTTAAAGTAAATCAAATTACAGACCTGGCCATAAGGAAGCTCCTTTGAGATTTTTGAGATGTCAATTGATTTTGAGGTGTCAACTCATTCCAAGTCCCCAAAAGTAAGCTATTGTCTAGAAGAAGCCTTGGACTGTTAGGAAACACACCTTCGTATCTGTTGTGAGTTAATTAACTTAATAAAATCAGGATGGTCTGGTTTGTGTTATCAATATGGCTGTCATGAGTAAATCAGGGGCTTTCAGTCAAATGTTAAAATATTTTCATTAAAAATGGATTTATGCAAATTTACAGGAAAAATACCCTAGGATAAAGAAAAATGTTTGTTTTTTCTCAATGGCTACAAAGACAAATTTATCATTATATTTATTTGTCATTTTCCAGAACATGCTACTGAATTTACCAAATTTTTTAGTAAATTCACAACCTTTCTCCAATTCACATTTAACAGAGGAGACAACTGGAAAAGTTCAGAGCTTCATACGATTATCTCCCTACAAACACAGAATTATCTACTGCTACAAACCCATTCATATTTGAAATGTCACTGAATTCCTTAGGATTTCAATTATCAATTTTTCCAGCTATCATATCTTCGAGGGGGTTGTTTCTGCTTAATGCCCTGATCTAAACTTCAGAAAAAGAAAAAATAAATTATCTTCCCTTGAAAACTCAACAATGATTTTTCATTAAAAAAACAAACAAAAACAAAAAAAA
>PVKE010043458.1:0-13370 GCA_004027555.1 Craseonycteris thonglongyai | reverse complement strand
TGCTATTTTGGCATCCAGGAAACAATTTCACCATTCCCACTAATACAGGTGTTCATGTGTAGTGTATCAATGTGTTATTAAATAATAACTGAATAAAATAATATTAAATAAATAATTAAAAACAACATCTATGTTTTGATTCTTTTTTATTTGGACCTCGAGTGTGTAGTCGGCCCCCAAACTGCTGTTTGATAGTTAATGTGGCCTTTGGGCTGAAAAGTTTGGAGACCCCTGATCTAAATTTTTGTTCTTATGCCAGCACCATACTGTCTTGATTATTGTTGCTTTATAGCAAATCTTGCAATCAGATACTATAAGTCCTCCAACTTTGTTCTTTTACTTCCAAAAAGTATTTTGTCTTTTACAGTTTTTATATATATGTATTAATTACTTGTCAATTTTTATTAAGATGCTAGGATTCTTATTGAGATTGTTGTAAATTATTTTGTGAAGAATTGACATCTGAACAATACTGTCTTACAGTCCATGAATGTGGTATATCTCCATTATTTAGGTCTTTTACATTTTCTCTCAGTAATGTTTTATAGCTTTCAACGTACAAGTCTCATATTTTGTCAAACATACTCCTAACTTTTTCTTGTTTTTGATGTTCTTATAAACATTTTTTTTTATTTTCCAGTTGTTCATTATTAGTGTATACAAGGTATGATAATTAACTTCGTGAACCCATCCGAGAAAAAGTGTCAAAAAGTGCACAATGCAAGTCAGCCAATTCTCCATGACCAAAAAAGTTACATCAGTCCAAATCAAGAGTCAAAAAAATGCTGCTAACCTTTTTTTGATATTAGAAGGATTGTTCATTATGGATTTGTACCAATTGGACAGTCAACCAAGTTGACAATTTGGAAGTGCAGAAAAGGCTGCATGATAAGGTGTAATGAAAATGACCTGAACTTTTCACCAACAACTCATGGCTCTTATATCACAACTATGCCCTAGCTCATTCACAGCACTCACTGTCTGTGAGTCACTTTTGAGCCAGTAAACAAAATTGTATTGGAACACCCTCCCTACTCACCTGTCTCCAGTGACTTAATTTTCTTTATCAGAAGATGAAGAAAATATTGAAAGGAAGAAAGACATTTTGATGACATTCAGGATATCAAGGGTGATACAATGATGGCTCTGATAGCCATTCCAGAAAAAGAGTTCCAAAATTGAAGCGTGGACAAGGCTCTGGCACTGGTGCATAGCTTCCCCAACGGAGTACTTCGAAGGTGACTGTAGTGGTATTCAGCAATGAGGCAGGCAGCACTTTTTCCACAATGAGTTTGCGAACTTAATTGTCAGACCTCATATAATTGTGTCTGATGGTGGGGCAAAGGTGTAATGGCCAATATAACAAGAACACATCTTCAGACCAAAGAATGATGCAAGCAATTTCACAGACCAGTAAATTACAATAGGGTAATTTACTACAGGAACATAGGGTCGGAGTGGACAGACAACCCACCAGCTCTGCGCAAATTATTCTCTGCTAACAGACCCCTGTTACAGTATTTTTTTAGTGGTATACTCAGGTACTAATGATTTACAAGACAATGGGATTAAAAAAATGCAGTACGTTCCAGGGGCCATACCTCCTGATGGTCTTGTGGGTATTTTCACCGGTTTGATATACTTATCTTGGCTGTCATGCCATTCCAGCCATTACTAACAAAAATATTTATGGCTACATTTTATGGGACACAGATAATCATCAACTACAAGGCTTTGCTATGTTTGTTAAGGACAGTATAGTTAGTCAAAGGCTGCAGCATGAAAAAAGTCCAGCTCGCAAATAGTTACATTGTTACTTTTGTTAATATTTACATCTAAACAAACTGACATATAGCACTGTATAATTCTAAGGTGTACAGCACAACTTTACTTACATATATTGTGAAATTATTACAATTGGTTTAGTTAACATCCATTATCTCATATAGATTTTTTTTTAAATTTCCCTATGATGAGAACTCTTAGCATTTACTCTTAATACTTTCAAATATACCATAAAGCAATGATAACTACAGCCATCATATTGTACATTACATCCCCAGTACTTACTTATCTATAACTAGAAGTTTGTACCTTTTGACCATTTTCATCCAATCCTCCCACCTCCACTCTTGCTTCTTATAACCACAAATCTGATCTCTTTTTTTATGATTTTGGTAATTTCAGAGTCCACATATGAGATCATACAGTATTTGTCTTTCTCTATCTGACATATTTCACTTAGCATATTGCCCTCCAGGTCCAGCCAGCCATGTTGTCACAAATGGCAGGATTTCCATCTTTCTAATGGCTGGATTGTATCCGTGTGTGTGTGTGTGTGTGTGTGTGTGTGTGTGTGTGTGTGTATGACATTTTCTTTATTCATTCATCTGTGGACAGATACTTAGGTTGTTTTCATGTCTTAGCTATTACAAATAATGTTGCTATGAACATGGGGGTGCAAATATCCCATCAATAAAGTGCTAACAGAAGTTTCATGTTCCCAGCAGTGGAATTGCTGGGTCATATGGTAGTTCTATTTCAAGTTTTTTAAGGACCCTCTATACTGTTTTCTATAGTGGATGTACAAGGCTGTACAAGGGTGCAAATATTGGGAGATGGTTTATATGGAACCACCAATATACCAGTAAACTACAGGGTAGGTTTTTTTTCCCCAAAAATGTCCTGTAGATATATAACTGATTGATTCTTTAACCAAAAAAAAAACCTATTTACACTAGTATCCAACATGTGTGATTAATTGTTCATATCCCTAATTATTACTAAATCTATATTTTATTTCTTTGCCTCCTATTTTTAGCATTTCTGTCAGGTATATTCACAATCATCCCAAAATAGCAGTGATTGAAGGCTTTTCAGTCCATTATAGCTTTCCCAAACTCTACTTAGTCATGAAAAAGCAATCTGTAGTTGAGAGACTTTGCAGGGGGTTCAACTATAATCAACTTCCACCTTTCTGAGTTGTACTTTTCTTTCTTTGGAGGAAAGAAACTTTGCCTCATATATCTTTAGAAATGCTATCAGCTTCAAGAAACAGAATACCCAAGCAACAAAGACTTAAAAGTCCAGACACTAAAGACTTTTAACTATCTTACACAACAAAGTCTACAGGTGGGTGGTTCCAAGCTTGATGCAGCAGCTCTATGACGTCTAGTATTCAGGGGGTTTCTATCTTTCCATAACAACCATCTTTAGCATGTTAGCTTTTCATCGTTAGACTTGTCCCCTCATAGTCACGTGTTCCTCACACAACCCAACTTAGGAAGGAAAAGGGGAAGGAAAGAGTCTCCTCTTGTCTTTTTTACCTGGGAGGAAATTTTTTTCTAAGAAGCGGCCTTCCCTCAATTTCTGTCACACTCCAGACTACCCTAAAATTTCACTGGATCTGCAACAACATTATCTAGCAATAAAAATCGAGCGTCACTAGGCAATAAAAAACCACGCCAACAGCCAACACTGTCCAGCGGCTATTTTCAACTCAACGTTTCGCAGGAGAATCTTGGTGTTAGAGACAGACAAAAAGTCCCCAGGGTTCTGAACGTCAACCTCCTGAAAACACTCTTGTGAGATACCGTAATTGCGGTCTTCTTACCCACTTCAAATATGGCCGCCCAGCTCCAGTCTCCTTTACTACGGTACCTGCTCGTGGGGACAGCTCCGGCTTCATGCCCATTTCCAAAAGGGCCTCCTCCCGCGGTGTCGCGGTCCTGAGTGCGCAAGCGCAAGCGCCAGCCCTCCTTCCGGCAAAATGGCGGTGGGGTTGATGTGCGGACGCCGGGAGCTTCTGCGCCTCCTACGGCCCCAGCGTCAGGTAAGGAGGCCCCGGCGCTCAGCGTCGGGACGCTACCCTGCCCCAGCGAGCCGAACCAGGGGCAACTTCCGCTACGTCCTGAGCAGACGCCGACCTGCTCACTGGGACCTCTGCCAGGTGACCTCGGGTCGCGTGAGGACACACAAGGGTTACCTTCTTCGACCCCGCGGGCTCAGCGGCCCCGCGTCGTTGTCTGTTCCCCAAAACAGGCTTCAACCCCGCCAAAGAAGCCTCAGCCTCGATTTCTGGCCCCTGAGATCCAGGACTCAGCATGCTTTGGGGCCAGCCTTCTGCGCGCAGAAAGTGCCCCCACCTGTGGGAGCCTGCTGCCCGCTTCTGGGGGCGGGGGAGAGCATAAGGAGAGACTTCTCCCGATTGAAGGACTTCATCCTCCCTTTCCCCGCTCAGTTCCACAGCCTCTCAGGACCCGCGCCGTGTCCCCGGAAACCGCTGACCGTGGGGTTCTTGGTCCCGGCCGGCCGGTGCTGCAGGGGGCCGCACTATGTCCTCACGGTCCCTAGCCCCCGTGGCCTCAGTCTCTCTGCCATCTCTTTTGCAGATGCCCAGGTAAGGCGCCTTTCGTCCCTGCGGGCAACGTTAGGAGTGGTGCTTTTTGATTGACTTGTTTTTATTTTAACTAGGGGGAAATGGAAGGTAGGTGCAGGAGAGTTCTTGTCCGCACTCCACACAGCTCCCCAAAATGGTAACATCTCTGCTCGGGATAGATTTTCAGATCGTTTAGGGGAGTGATTGAGAGTACAGCAAGAGATTTACGTTACATACAAGCCGTTGTTTCCCAGGGTGGTGGCAAACCAATGATGGTGATGGGAAATGGGATTTCAAGGGTGTGTATATTAGAAAAATTGTAACTTGCAGACTATATACGTGATTTTATGGATATTGATATTTATGAGGATGAGACCAAGTAGATATTTTGGTCTTAAAAACTGAGTTGGTTTAAAGGAAAATTGTGACTGTAATAGTTTGACAGGGTGCAAAATCATACCAGTGATGCTCAAATGACTGAAGTTTGGAAAACACTGATACAAGAAGTAACTTCCCAACATGGAAGGAAAGTCTTGAAATCTTTTTCTGAGTAACTTATTTTCCTACCTAGGGGCAAAACAAAATGTCATTTTTAAGCTTTGGGTTCGGTGGACACTGTAGGCTAACCTGGGAGAACGAGAAGTAGGGAGTCAAGAGAACCACCCCAATACTGGTTATAAGGGGACCCTTGATTTCTGTATGTTCCTTCTACTGAATATTACCCATGGCTTCCTTTTGAACAGGTTCAGGCCCCTCCAGTCATTCCTGCAACTCCCATCGCAATAGCTGAGGTGGCTTCTGGAGAGACAGCAGATGTAGTCCAAGCTGCTACAGAACAGAGCTTCACTGAACTCGGGCTGGGGTCATACACCCCAGTGGGACTGATCCAGAACCTACTAGAATTTATGCATGTTAACCTAGGCCTCCCTTGGTGGGGGGCCATTGCTGCATGTAAGGGGAATACATCCTGGACAAGGGTGGAAAAAATGGAGAATTGGGGATCAAACTTTAAAGATAGCAGTTAGCAGTTCTGTGAGTGGAGCAAAGAAATAAGTACCAAGGTTTAGGGCTCTGAAAAGCTGATAATTCTGATGAGGGATAGAGGCATATGATACTTGGATGCACGCTACCTATATTTCCTAAAGGGCATTATAAAACCACTAGAACGTGTACATGTTTGAATGTGAGCATGGGGTTAGAGTAAGGGAACTTTGTTAACAGTGATGAAGCCCCTCTGGATTAGGAGAGTAGACATTCAGGTCAGGTACTTAAACCCCGAAATTGGGAAGACACATTGTTCCTCTTAATACACTAAAATTGTGCTTCAAATTCTCTGTCTTCCTATGCTTTGCTACAGCCATCATCCTGTATCTCCCTGTGTCTTCAACTTCTCCCTCTTTATTACCTTCCTCTTAACATGTTCGAGCATACCGCATATTTCTTGCTGAGGAAAATCTTTTCCCTTCATCCTTAGCTCACCTTTAACTATACTACCTATCTTTCTTTCTCCTTCCTTTCGTAGCTGTTACTTAAAAGAATATTCTGTGTCCATTGGCCTTGCTTCTTTCTTTCCACTCTTTGACCCTCAGCAATCCGACTTTTACTAATACCACTTCATTCTAACTGCCAGGTCCATCATTGCTAAATCCACTTTTCTTTTCATACTTTTCTGTTACATACTTTTAGACTTTGAAATATAGCCCTTGGCTTTTGTGACAGTCTACTGATTTTCTTCCTGTCTCTCTGACCACACTTCCCATCTCCATTGCCCGATACACTACCTGCACCTTCAGTGCTGATATCCTGAGTTCCATCCTTAACTCCTCTTTTTCCATTGCACATTATCATGTTGCGAAAGCCTATACCTACATCTCTTCTCCTGTGCCCCAGACCTACTTGCTCATCTATAGATACCATAAACCAGGGGTCTCCAAACTATGGCCCGTGGGCCGGATGCGGCCCAGGAGGCCCTCTCATTCGTCCTGTGCAGACCTTTTTATCTGAATAAAATAATATTAAATAAATAATTAAAGACAACATCTATGTTTTGATTCTTTTTTATTTGGACCTCGAGTGTGTAGTTGGCCCCCAAACTGCTATTTGATAGTTAATGTGGCCCGCAGGCTGAAAAGTTTGGAGACCCCTGCCATAAACGAAATATACTTGTTGGAATGATGGAAATACGAAATGTAAGAAAAGAGATATGAAGGAACTAAAGCAGTAGGCCACTAGATTACCTCCCACTCGAGGGATTTCTAAGATTGAGGCTTTCAAACTTTATTCCTGGGAGCCCCAGAATTCTGTAAAGCAAAGCAAAGGCTAGAACTTAAAGAATCCTATAACCAGACTACCCACTCACCTAGGGCAGTTTAATTTTGTCTGCTAAGTATATTTGGGACTACACTTGCAGTTGGGAATGTTCTGCTGATAGTAGAAAAATTTAGAAGCCATTGATTTAGAAAAATGGCTCTGTCACCTTTTGTTCATAATCCCTTGTCATTTTCTTAGAGAAGTTAACACTAGATTTTTGAGGTGTAAAAGCAAAGGACTGAGCCTTGAAGGAACTAAGTCATACCCCTACCCTTTGTTTTGAGCCCCTTGGGAATGAGTTGCAGTGTGGAAAAAACTAGAATGAGGCTTGTCAGTAAGGACCTAAAAATCTTCAACCTTCCAGCTATAAAATTATCACTTTACTCCAATCCTAGTATGTGTTTTCCAGGTACAGTTTTTGCGCGTTGCCTGATGTTTCCTCTCATCGTGAAGGGCCAACGAGAAGCAGCCAAAATCCACAACCACATGCCAGAGATCCAGAAGTTTTCCACTAGAATCAGAGAGGCCAAGTTGGCAAGAGATCATGCTGAGTGTGAGTCAATTGCAGAATGAGCGTGGGAGAGGACCACATTTGTACTTTTGACATTCTGCTGAGGGAAAGGAACAGCCTACGTCAGGAGTTGCTACAGTTGGGCAAGTTGTAAAGATTTACCTGCTTCTTGGGCTTAATGCTTCCAGTGACAGGCCAGGGTCAGTTAGAAATGTCATGGGCCAAGTGGTGAGGATGGTTACCGCTACCAGTATAACTATCTGCCCTACCATTAACTTCCCCTCACTTCACAGTTTACAGGGCCTCCACAGAGATGACATTTTATCAGAAAAAGCATGATATTAAACTCCTTAGACCTCTCATTCTACCTCTGACTCAGGTAAGCAGAAACATTTTCCTTATTATATCCTGAACCAATCATATAACCTCTTCTGTATTTCCCATGCCCTAGACTCCCAGAAAGCAGCTGGTGGTGGTGATATTACACATTTTTCAGTAATGGAGTAATGAAAACGTCCCCTCTGCTAAAGGGCCCTGACACTGTTTATCTTGTGTAATAGGCCCCAGTCTTCATCTCCTTCTTCATTGCCTTGAGAGAAATGGCCAACCTTCCTGTGCCCAGCCTACAGACGGGTGGCATCGGGTGGTTCCAGGATCTTACACTATCTGACCCCACCTACATATTACCACTCATAGTCACTGCTACAATGTGGGGTGTTCTTGAGGTAAGCCCAGGTTTCCCAAGTGCCAGGCCTGCAGAGTGAACTGGGAGTAGGGGTAAAGAATTAATTATGCAAAATGGCCATTCTTCAGTCCTTGAAGAAATGGAGTTCATAGGTGAGAAATTTGAAGCACAATCACTAAACCTGATGTGCACCTGCTATTCTGCCCACCCCACCCCCATTTTTTTTTTTTTTTTTTTTGGCAGCTAGGTGCTGAGACTGGTGTGCAAAGTTCTGACCTTCAGTGGATGCGAAATGTTATGAGAGTGATGCCCCTGGCAGTCTTGCCCATAACTGTCCACTTCCCCTCGGTGGGTAATGGTTTAGGGGCTGGCTCCATGTTCTTCCACCTAGCCGCGCCACCTCCCAGGGATGCAGTTTCTGAGCAGCGTCTCTTCTTGTCCAGGCCGTGTTCATGTATTGGCTGTCCTCCAACATGTTTTCCCTGTGCCAAGTGGCCTGCCTGCGGATTCCAGCTGTGCGCACTGTACTTAAAATCCCCCAGCGTGTGGTGCATGACCCCAGTAAGTTACCACCACAGGAAGGCTTCTTACAGAGCCTCAAAAAAGGTAAGGGCCTGTCCTCTGAGGACCAGAACCAGGGGGAAGTGGTCTCAAAATGGGGATGAGACCATCTGTCTTACTCCTCTTTACATAGGCTGGAAGAATGCTGAAATCACCCATCAGCTACAACAGCGTGAACAGCGCATGCAAAATCAGTTGGAGCTAGCAGCCAGGGGTAAATAACCTTTTCAGGCTAAATTCTATCACTGTTTCTTCCTTTCCTTTGTTCACTGAGATTCTCTTCTTGCCCCAGGTCCCTTACGACAGACTTTTACTCACAGCCCTCTGCTAAAGCATGGAAAAAATCCTCCTGCAAGCACCCCTAACAGCAGCAGCAACAACAAAGCAAAGTCAAAGCAGCCCTGGCGTGACACGCTTGGCTGAATACTGTTCCCAGCTCATACTGGCACGAACTTTCTTCAGAGACTCAATATTCGAGCAAGATTTGATGCTGCTTCCTTGCCCCAGACCTTGAAACTGGGACGTGGAGATGTTCATTTTATAAGTGAAATCCACTACAGACTCTCACACCTAAGTATAAAAGAGCATTGGGATCCCACTGGTTTTAATTAGTAAACCTCTGTACTATGTGCTGATTCCTGGTCTTTATTAAATGGGGGGATGGATTGTGTACCTCAGAAAACTAAAGAATAAATTAGGTGATGATTGCTCTTGCTGGTCTATGCTCTTAGGGAGTGTCCTGGCATTAAATCAGGAAGGATTAGCCACCACATTCATTGATTTAGCAAGAGTTAAATATTTGACTGCCTGTTTCCATAACATTATGTCTAGCATTGTTTCCTCTAAATAAACAAGGGAAAATATAAAAGGAGACATCAGACTCATAACCAACAAGGGAATGAATTGCGAAAACACACTAATACATTAATGTTCCCTTCAGTGTCCTTTTAAAACAATTAAATGACAGAGGGCAGAGAAATCCAATTCATGATGTAGGATATGCAAAGATGAAATAAGACAGAATATAATATTGCCCTAAGTCTCAAGGTAACTAAAGTGTCAGGGACAAGTAGCCCAATTAGAAATGAAGAAAAAGCATATTAGAAATTATGATTAGATTGACCAACTGGCAGTCTTAATAACTTCTTCCTTAGACCCCCACCACATCTATGTGTTGTTCCAGCCACATTTGCATTGCAGTTGTAGAGGTATACCTGATAAGTTGAGATTCTAACTAAATAGAGTAACCAGGTTTTTATTTACCAAGATTACCTATAAAATAATCCTTCAAGAATTAGATATGCTAAATTTTAGTGATCATTAAGAATGGTAGTTGATGTAGTTTTTATCAGTCTTAACACTTTGCTGCAGTGGATGTTTTCTTGTCTAGAGATTGGTTGCATCAGCCTTCAGCAGCTGGCTTGAGAAGGAAGAAATACTCAGATACTTTAAAGCATAAAATGGTTTTTAGTCTTATTTCTGTGCTAATAGGAACAGTACCAGAGACTGTAAAATGAAGCCACTGAGAAGCTTAGGAACATAACCCTTTTATTGCCCAGCAACTATGCAGTTTCATGTCTCTAAATGAGGCAAGAAGTTTGGAGCATTGGCCCTTTTAAAGGAAAAGAGAAGGTAGGCACACCCAGAATGAATATCTTAACACATGGGGACGTGCTACTAGAACAACCAAGCCCACCCTGACATGCTCCCACCACAGTCTGCTTTATCATCCCTTTAAAAAAAAACCTAGAACAATATTTAGCAAAACAAATAAATTACTGTCCATCTCTCGAAAAGCAAGTTCCAAGGTTGATGAAGCTGACAAGACGACCTGGCTTCTAGACAGGTTCCTCCAAAGAAGTGAGCTTTCCTTTTTAACTTGGCTGCAGCCAGTAGGAGGCAAGAGTCCCCTGCTTTTCACATCTTAGGATTCATTTAGTTAGACTTGGGATCTTGTTTGGGCATATCTCCTTCATCTTCCAAATCCATCTCTGCAGCAACTGACATACATAGGACCTGGAGATACCATGTGGTAGATGCTACAAAGAGAAGTTTGAGTCAAAACAGAAGTGAACCAGGCTGAGTTGAATTCAACAGCACTGAATGGGGTTGGGCCTGCAGTCTGAGGGGGCAATTCAATTACACCTTAGGGTTACCAACAGGATGGGTCTATGGTGAAGGTAACTTGGGAGAGGATTTGCAGAAAAAAATAAATAAGGTACATTAGCTGAGCCAACTTAAGGATCCAAGGCTTACCCACAATCCTTCGGAGGCAGTGAGGTCGTTTGTGTTCTGGCACTCTGATGATGAGGAAGTAAAAGGGCAAGCCTGAGAGGGCAATGCCAATGCCAATGAAGGAGTTGATGGTATCACTGTAAAGTGGAACAGCCACCAGGAAGATAGTGCAGAGGCAGAAGACAATGGGGAAGAAAAGGCTGAGCTAAGGACACAAGAAACAAGTAGAAGTTAGCTCAGGATTGACAGGCAAACCCTACCTCCTGTGAAGGTCAGAGCAGAGCCACCGTTCCATCCCCTTCATCTCAACACACTAACACCAGCAAGTCCAAGACAAGGTTTCTGAATAAAGCTCCTGCAAGAATCCCCAGAGCAGAGCGAGGATGGAGGTGAGTTACCTTGAGGGAACGAGGTCGATCAGGCTCCTTCCAGCGTAGATAAAGCTGACCCACAATCGAGAGCCCCACAAAGAACCAGTAGCTGAAGCTGTAATAGTTAATGAGCTGGAAGATGTCCTCCACACACAGGTAGATCAGTGCCATGATACCCTGTAAGCACAAGCCCAAGTCAGCTCCTTTTACTCCCACAAATCCATCCCTTCGTCACGTCCTCAGAGTCTCCCCATCCTTTTCTGTTCCCACTCTAGCACCTCATTCCTTTTCTATAAAATTAATAGCCTCTCAATTAGCCCATTCTTCAAGCCTTTGCCAAGTTTGCCAAGTTAACCCCCCCTATAAAGCACAGCTCAAAACAGTTTCTCAAAAATCTTTTGTCTAAGAGCCTCCCAACAGTGACTCCAACC
Organism: Craseonycteris thonglongyai; assembly: GCA_004027555.1. NCBI lineage: Eukaryota > Metazoa > Chordata > Mammalia > Chiroptera > Craseonycteridae > Craseonycteris > Craseonycteris thonglongyai. The sequence continues at coordinate 1,888 of PVKE010043458.1, read as the reverse complement.
TGCATTTCCAGCTGTATCTCCTACTACCCAGCTCCACACTGCTTTACCTCAGAACTTTCAGGAACTGTTTCTCTTCACCTAAAGCCCATCTCTACCATTGACAACCCTAATCTTGAAAATCTACTTCAAATGCACTCAGTCAAAGAAGTCTTTCCTCATTCACCCTCTACCCCCATGGGAATGATCATTTCTTCGCTTAAACACTACATCACTGGCTGTCACGGCAGTCATTACAATGTATTCCCGTGACCAAAGAAGGTTACCCATTCCTTAGAGAAAACAGATTTTCTTGGGAACCACCACAGCAGTTGGCACAGTGCCTTGCCCATGGTAGGTGCTCCATCAATCGTTTTTCTAGTAGAATCTCCTTTAGAGTGTTCAGGAAGCTAGAACAGGGGCCCCTCCTGTTACTAAAGTTTCCCCCGCAATCCGGCTTTCAGCCTCAACTCTGGGATCACTCACATTGAAGAGCAGAGCGGGCACTGGTGTGAACCGTTCCACATGAATCATGCAGATGGCGTCAGGGAGGTGGCCTTCTCTTGAGCCCACAAAGAAGAGCCTGTTTGGGGTAAGACAGGAGAGGCTGAGACATCTGTGGGACACTGGGTGTATGCCACACAACCCTCCCTCTGCCATCCCCTCCAAAAACGTTCGCGTAATATGGAATGGAGTTCAGTATTGGGATTAGTCAGAACTAGAGGTTTCTGATGGAAACAAGCAAAGGAGTTGTGAATATTTGGGGAGCGCAGTAAAGTCTGGGTCCTATCAGTTCTACCTCCCCCTGCCTTAGTTCTTCACAACACCCTCTAGTAAAAGATGCCACTCATACCTAGAAGCAGCCACAATGGAGGCATTGAGGCCACCAAAGCAGGATAAGGCAACTGCCAGTGGAATTGTCCAGTTGAATATTCCAAAAATCTGATCTGCAAAAGTCTAGGGAAAAGAGTCATTAGGGATGAAAGGCATGGACAGGCCCCCACATTCACACTACTAGGAATCCAACCCTTCTTCCACAACAGGGGTAACGACCTTCTTGCAAGGCCAGTATCCTTCAAAGCACTACCCCTTTCCTGGGACTTACAAGAGCTGCCATATACCCAGAAGCCCACAAGACACCCTTAGCCTTCTGCTAGTAAAAATCCTTTACCACAGCAACAGCATCACTGGCCAGGATGTCCCTCATGTCTAGCACGGTGTAATAGGCCACATTGGTCAAGATGTAGATGATGGTGACAATGGGCATGGAAATGCCGATGGAGAGGGGCAGATTCCTACAGCCAAGTACAATAATGCATACATTAGTCCCACAGTCACATCCCCATCTCTCCTTTAATCCTTAGACTCTGTCACACTGTGGCCTTTCCCCAGGGCCTTTGTCATTGCTGCCTGCCCACAGTGGTTTAAGCTTTGAACTCTTAAGAACTAAAGATCATCAAAGGAAAGGCATGTCACATTTGGAGAAAGGGCTATGCAAGAAAAAAAAAATGGATTAACATGAAACTATGTAATAGCATAATAGCACAGGAAAGTAGGAGGGTTTTATTGTGGGGGTTTTTTGTTGGTGTTGCTGTTGTTTTGTTTTTTACATCCATTCAAGGAAAGAGACGGATTAACAACTACATCACAGCATAATAGCATAGGAAGATGGGAAGTTTTTTGTTTTGTTCTTTACATCCATGGAAGAAAAAAAAGGGATTAACAAAGAACTACATCACAGCATAACAGCACAGGAAGATGAGAAGTTTTTCATTTTGGTTTTTTTTTGGGGGGGCGGGGGTTTCTTAAAGATTTATTTTATTGATTTTTGACAAAGAGAAACAGAGAGAGAGAGACAGAGAGAAGGGGGAGGGCCCAGAGCAGTCTCCATAGTTGACATTAGTTTTCCATA
>PVKE010043457.1:0-13352 GCA_004027555.1 Craseonycteris thonglongyai | reverse complement strand
ATATCAAAAATATATAAAGAACTTGTACAACTCAACAAGAAAAAAACAAGCAATCCAATTAAAAAATGGGCAGATGACCTTAACAGACACTTCTCTCATGAAGACATACATATGGCCAACAGATATATGAAAAAATGCTCCACTTCACTAGCAATTAGGGAGATGCAAATAAAAACCACAATGAGATACCATCTTACACTTGTTAGAATGGCTAGAATCAACAAGACAAGGGATAACAAGTGCTGGAGAGGCTGTGGACAAAAAGGAACCCTCATACACTGCTGGTGGGAATGTAAACTGGTACAACCACTATGGAAGGCTGTATGGAGATTCCTCAAAAAATTACAAATGGAATTACCATATGATCTAGCCATCCCTCTACTGGGCACCCAAAAAACCTGAAAACCTTAATCTTTAAAGATGTTCATACCCGCATGTTCATTGCAGCACTGTTGACAGTGGCCAGAACATGGAAACAACCAAAATGCCCTTCGATAGATGACTGAATAAAGAAGATGTGGTACATTTACACAATGGAATTCTACTCAGCGATAAGAAATGATGAAATACAGTCATTTGTGACAACATGGATGGACCTAAAGACCATCTTATTAAGCAAAATAAGTCAGACTGAAAGAATCAGGAAACATATGACCTCACTTATAGGTGGAATATAAAACTAAAAGTAACAAAGACACAGAGACCTATGGACACACTCAATAGCTTGGTGATTGCCTGAGGGAAGGGGAGGAGGGGGAAAGGAGAGTGGGAGGGGAGGTAGGAGAGGGCACCAGCATTATGGACACACTCAATAGTTTGGTGTTTACCTGGAGAGGTGGGAGAAGGGGGAGGGAGAGTTGTGGGGGGAGGTGGGCGTGGGCACCAGATATATGGTGATGGAGGGGGAGCTGATTCTGGGTGGTGGGCACATAATGGGATGCATGGGTGATGTGATGTGGACTTGTACATCTGGAAACTATCTAATTGTTACCAACCAATGTCACCCCCATTAAATTTAACAATAAAAAATTTTTTATATCTCTAAAATAAATAAATAAATAAAGGTCATTGGGTCTTTTCTGCTCTATATAGAACTATATGTGTCATTATCCTAGATGTCTAATATTAGTGGTACATTCCAAAACCTCTAATGGTATTACTGAGGTAATTCTTAAAGTTAAATTGCCTCAATTAAATTTATGTGTAAAGTAAAAGATATTGTGTGCTTTGGAGGGTGTCATTTGCCTGCAGCTCTTTATTTTCTGTTTGCATGTCCCCTCCAGAGTCTCTCAAAGCTTTCAGGTCCCGCTGACGGGCAGTGCAGTCAGTGCCTCACAGCATCTGAGTATAAGACTAATGAATGGACATGAGGGGACTGGAAATAAAGGGACTGACTGCACTACGCTTCAAACAGACTACGATTTGCCTTCAGAAATTTATTCCATCCTTTCTGATAGGACAGGAAGTTTTATGGTAATTACTGATAAATGCTAAGTATTTTTCTGACAGACTGACATTCTCTGTGTATTCATGCAATAAAGTTGTGCAGATGTTTTTGTTTGCTCTATTAACATTGATCAAGATCAGTGATGCCTGTACTTTATTACATGTGAGAACCATGTGGGATGCCTGTCAAGGAAGAAGATTGCCTGACTTCATTCTCAGCCTTTTGGTCTGAGCAAGGCTTGATTGACCCAGTAATTTCCATTTTTACTTTTAAACCTCTTTATTGAAGAATGATTGACAAGTAAAAAGCTGCACATATTTAGTGTATACAATTCAATGAGTTTGGGAATCAGTATACAATCTGAACTATCACCACCATCAAGGTCATTAACATTTTTACCACCTTCCAGTTTCCTCCCACTCCCTTTATTATTATTGTTATTTGTGGTAAGAACACTTAGCCTAAGATCTACCCTTTTAGTAAATTTTAAGCATACAATATAATATTGTTAACTCTAGGTACCATGCTATCTAGTAGAGTCCAAAATTTATTTATCTTGCTAACTGAAATTTTGTATCTTTGACCATGAGACTCAGAAGCTGAAAGTAGAATGGTGGTTGCCAGGTGGGTGGGAAATGCAGAGCCTTCATTTTAAAGATTTATATGTACTGTTTTTGAGAGAGAGAGATACAGAGACAGAGACAGAGAGAAGGGGGGAGGGCCCAGAATAGTCTTCATGGTTGCACATCATTGGTTTTTTCACATGGTTTCATTCCACAGGTGGGCGTGGGTTTGCACAGGGCAGGAACTGGGTCGGGGTCTCACCCCGGTGAGAATCAAACTGGGGGCACTCCCCAGTTCAGCATATGGGTCCGCATGGGCCAGGGCCAGGATTCAATCCTGGGTCCTTGGGGCTGCAAAGTGAGCGCTTAACGCACTGAGCCATCCTGGCTTTCCCAGAGCCTCCACTTTAAAGAAGCATCTCAGGGAATTCTAACATAAGTAGTCGGATGTAAGTATTTTGAGAAACACTGGTTTAAAATGAAAGTGTTCGTTTCTTTAGCCATCTCTTCTTTTTCATTTAAGAAAGTCAAACAAAAAAATTTAATTGCAGGCAATATTGGAAGAAATGTAGGTCCAGTAGCCAGTGCACCTGTGGACATATTTTAGTTCCATCATGCATATGCCACAGATATAAATATGATAAAGTAACTATGATAAAGAGATATTGTGAGGATTAAATGAACTAATACATGTGAAGTGTTCTGGACAGTGTCTGGTACATAGTTATCTATGATTATTTTTAAAAAGAAGTTGACTTCCCTCTGCATTCTTCCTTCACTACAAAATCTTTTTTTCATGATTTCATTTGACTCCAGGATAACTGGGCATTTCTCTGGGAGAATGCAGTGGGCAGAGGCCATGAGGAAAAGTGAGGAAGATCAATGGTTATTTCTATTACCCAAGGTAAGAAGCTCCTCTATTATGTGATGGTAAGGTAACTCTCTACAATTTTAATATGGCTTAAAAAACTTTTCAAACTGTAATAAATAGAATTGTGTAAAAAAAAACCTGAAAAGATTTTAATATGATTCAGCAAACTATAATATATAACCAAATGGCATCAATAGAATATTTTTATATGGGCAAATAAAATTTTATTTACTACCAAAGCTAAAAAAGCAACTTAAATTTTACATAAGAAATGTCAATAATATATCCCTGTAAGTGTCTGATATATAGTTGAAACTTTTTCCATAGACTTGATTTAAGGTTAGTTGGTTTACAAGAAGAATTCATGATAGTAACATAAAAATTGTAATCTTCAAAAATTATTTAACACATGACTTTGCCGGGTACTTTGAGCGACTTCTAAACCACACAAATGTAGAGTGGCTGGGGTCATTTGAGTGGGCACTATAATGTTATAGTGCTCTGACTTGCAAAGAGAAAGAATGTTGCACTGCAGAATTTAGATATACAAGGGCTGTCCAGAAAGTATCCAGCCAAGTAACCATTCCCGTTATATTGGCAATGGCTGGATTTTCCCAGACAGCCCTACTATTTAGTAATAATAGCATCTATTATACTTCAGGTGGAATTGTCAAGTTTTCCTTTTAAAGAAAAGATGACAAGATCCTTAAAATGAGTACTGATGTTACTTCTTGCATCGAACATGATTATATTGATTAAACTATGCTTGATAAATTGTAGCTGTGCTTTTTGGCATGCTTCATCCTGTACTAATAGTGATTAAAGGATACTTCTAATGATATTCTAAGATACCCAAGCTATATTTTTAATTAATTTGTAGAGAAGTCTGAATAGAAGAATTTGACAAAATGAGTGCATAGCTGGATTGAACCAACCCCTGGCCTTTGAACAAGACTCTCAAATTCTTAGGTGGGAAACCAAAAGCACTCCAACCTACACCAGCCTCAGTGGGCTCCCTTCCCAACATCAGTGGTTTTCATGGGCCTCACCTCTGGCAGAAGCTGTCCAGTGGGAGACGTGAGGGCTGAAGGGCCCCCAACCAGGGAGACCACTCCATTGCAATCCACTGCACTGTGCATCTTCCCGTTCATGGGCAGAATGGGGAGCACCCTGGAGGCACGGCTGGCCTGGCTGACGTTGCTGTGGCGTCGCTCTCCGTGTCTTGGTACAAACAGAGAGTCTCTTCGGCTGTCGTTGTCTTCAAATGTGCTGTGCTCGTCATCTGCAAAGTCATTCTCAGAGCCAATATCCTTGGCTCGACCTCTGAAGCTAAAAAGGCTCGCTCTACTGTTGCGTCTTGGAGAGAAAAGGGAGCCGCGGATACTCAGTAAAGACTGAATAACAAGAAAGGAAACAAAACGCAGATGAACAGAATTTAGAGCTGGCATCCTGAAAAATAGGCAACTCGACTCATTGTTTCCGAATTGGTGACTTACCTACAGAGAAGTCACTGGACACGTGGAGCCACGGGCTCCTGTGGTAACTGCTGGTGATCTCCTGGTACTCTCTACTAGGTCTGCCTTTTTAGCTTTTTTTTCCCTCCCTTCATTTTTTTCCCCCTGTTTTCTGTCATTGTCTTCTACTTTACCCATGAATTCAGACAGCCACACAAGTACCTCTCAACATTGTATAGTCTCATCAATGTCACCTAGAACTGAAATTTTTGCTAGACCCCTCGCTAGAAGCTAATCTCATTTATTAATGACATGAAAAGCACTTAAATGCACACCTACATTTAGGTCTTTTGATACCAAAATATATATATATATATATATATATATATAAAGAGCTCACTAGTCACCACACCTTGATGTAGATCTCACCACAGAGAAAAATTAAACCCATCTTGCTGGTAGGTCTGTTTAATTATAGTTCAAAGAAAAGCTTCTCTTTTCTCTTTAAATATTTTATGTCTTCATGAATAAATTAAGCTGAAAGAACTGTATGACTCATTCCCTGATTTTCACTCTTCTGTCTATCTCAAGAAGTATGAAGAACACCACATTTACTAAAACCTGGCTTTTACAAAATATCCAGTCACAAACATTTAACATTTTCTGACTGGCTACGTTGTCACTGCCATCATGCAGTTTTTACCTTGATTCTTAAGCAAAGCAATATTGAGCACAATGAATCACTTCCTGCTTATTACGTGTCTCTTTTTATAACTTCACTGCAGCAAACATTTGTTTTTGTTTGTCCAAGATCTATTTCTCCTTCTTCTTTGGTAGTACCCTGATTATCCTTGAGAAATGGTCTTCAGGTAAGGACATGAGTCAAGCCTAGCCAATGAGTGTATTCCAATCCTCTGGCCAGAGAGTGGTTTAAAGATGGGCAGGGAACACTGCATGGCTCATTAACAGCCACCTCTTTTATTCATAATTGTTAGGAAAGAGATGTATTTTCAATTAGGGTTGCTAAAAATATGGAGTATAAGTGTGGAGCTGCGGTGAGCATCTTGCCACCATATTGGAAGACCCTGGGCTGAGATATGGAGAAATACTCGGTCATAATAACATGTTATAAGCTCTTGGATCCAGGCACACCTAAAGCTACTTACAGATATTATTTACATGATAAAAACAAACAAACAAACAACTTTTTTTTTGCTGACAAGGGCTTGAGTTGGATTTCTAGAATTATTTATACAAAGAATACTAATTTCCTTACTTAAATATTATTAGTTTGATCTTTTTTCTCCAAATCACTTAAACCTATCTAAAATTATTATTTTATACCTATGTATTTTTTTTACATTCTCTGACAGTAGCTATGCTTTTAATCTTCTTTTAAGCTAAAGAATATTTTTTCTCAATAATGCCTACAAACATCTATAAAATATGTATAAGCTTTAAACACTATCTTATATTGTGAGTCTATTCGCTATTTAAAGAAAGAAGCACATCTAGGAAGACTGATATGCTCCCCCAAAAGAAGTCATTTACCCCTTTCCTATCCCCATGCTTTTTTATCCTATTATCAACTTCATTAGTAAGATTCATTTTTTCCTTTATTGGTTTTCCATATCAGTAGTTATTTTTTTGTTTGTTTCTCTTAGACTACCCAATTTTTCTCTTTTTCTCCCTTCCCTTTCTCTCTTTCTCCCTTTTCATTTCCCTCTCCATTCTCCTAGCTAAATGCTTAACTATTTCTTTATTAGATTGTAAAAAGTCATTCACTCTTTTTTTTTCAGTACCACTCAAGAAACAAATATCAATTTGAGCCAGACAGTCCAAGTTGTATAATTCAGTTATCACTTATAATGTCCAACTAGCTAGGAAATAGAGGTATGATAAAGACAGTACTGGGAAAATCTTTTACCTGTGAGCAAAATTTACAGTAAAAGGCAGGATAGTGCCTGACTTTTTCAGACTTCAGTGTTTTTCCTAGAATTAGTTTTGCTGGATTTGAAATAAAACAATTTGGAGAGGCTGTTTGGTAACTGCTGATTTGCAGTTTAAAATTTTGGCAATTTTACCTCATGCAACCCAGTTCCCCCCCCCCCCCCCCACACACACACATACACACCTTCTTCCCTTTCTTCCTTTACAAAATGACAAATGCTATAAAAAGGGGATTTTTAAGGAATTCACATTTATTAAGGTTACTGTCTCTACTAATGGGAATCATGATTGTGGTAACCTGAATGAAAATGAGTAAATGTCAGTATTTACTTAAAAACAAATTCTATTTTAATATGAATTCAAACCTACTACTCCTTTAATTTATTCTATCTCATAACATTATTTGTATTTGGAAGGAATCATACTGACCTATAAAATTTTTATACACATTAAACATAAGGTTAGGTGAAACTGTGTATACTATGAAATGTATGTGAACAGCAAGTAGAATCCTAAATATATGTATCTTTTAAATGAAAACAAATTATAAAATTTTTACCAATTCTTTCTAGCTTGACAAAATAGTAAGTTAGAGTTTCAGTGTCAGGAAAAATTTAAATACCATCTCAGCCCTTACTAACTATATAGCATTGAGCAATTATTTAACTTCTCTGATCCTAAAAAATAGTGAAAATAATATTATGCAGGGCCGTTAGCATGAATTATGACTGTGTAAAAAGAATGCCAAGCATAAAAAATGCACTCAACAAAGAACTCAGCCCTCCCCTTCTCTTTATATCTGTAGATAGGGGATTATGATTACCTTACCTACTGAGGGCTGAGTTAGGGGCTTAAATGAGCTTATATTGCAAGTTGCAATGCACTGTAAGTGTTAGCTATTATAATTGCTTATAAATGTTGTGTTCTAGTTGCTATTGTTACTATATAGATATTAATGTTCCACTACTGGTAAAATTGTCGTTGGAGAAACTGCATTTCTAGTAATTCTCGTGGTAATTTCAAAGAGAATTAAAGATCCTAAATTTCAAAGTTTCAACAGCTTGTATTGATACATCAGCTAGATGCATCCAGTGAACATTTACTGTGCTACAAAAATCAGAATATTCTTTCAATGCAAGTCCCACGTTAAACATGAGACAGAGATAATCAAATGCAATGAAACCACTGTGTTTGTGTGTATGTGTGTGTGTGTGTGTTTAAGTATTATAAAGGGGTATGCTTACCTAAGAATTTGAGCTACACTTCTAGAAAATTTTTACTTTGGTTTCCCTTGAAACGAGGGCATGAAGAATGTATTCTCAAATGACGTTTGCAAATGGATGGGAACAAGTGAACAGATGGTCTGAAGAGTCTGTTCTAGGAACCCGCCACTCAGAAAACCCACAGTTCACTGGGCTCAGGCACCACAGCTAAGAAGGGATGGGGAACATCTGCTAACAATTCCTCATGTGGAAAATTGCCCTGAGATGTTTGAGTTTTTAACAAAACCTCAAAACCAGTGGTATCTATGTTCTAAAAATGCTTTCCTGGGATTTCAACAAGTTTTAAAACTCACAAATTGTCTGAGGTGGTAATTATAGTACTTGATGATCATTGCCATTCTGAAAGCATTGTGCTGTGTAGAGGAACACAGTTTCATATCTACCAAATTCTGCCGTATCTTAAAAAAGTGTAATGTATGTAACCTAATAGTTTTACCTGGTGTGGAGAAGAAAACCTCTTTTCATATGTCAGCCTGCTTCCTTCTAAGGAAAACCGGAAACCTTTTCTTCTAATGCTGTCTTCAGATTCAGATTTGCGGACTCGGTTTTCCTTTTCTTCTTCTCCAGACTGTTCTTTCTGTTTCTTTTTCTTTCTTCTGTTTTTCAGCTCCTTTTCACTCTTGGAGCTCAATTTTGATGCTACTGAAGAACTCTCTGAAAAAACTCCTAGCCCACCAGCACCACTGAAGTCTCTTGATTCAGCAGATGCTGCCGCAGCAGCCGCCTAAAAGGGTCCAAAGCAAATGGTAGTTGTATACAAACTTTGAGAAACTCTATCTGCATTACTGCTTAATTTGCCTCTAATATCACGAATAGGATCCTGAAAAACAAGTCTCTATTTTGGTATAGAATTTGGAAAGCAATTTATTGTCATTAGACTAAAGAACTAAAATCAACTGACACATGGAAGATGATACATGTGATACATAATGAAAATCTTCAAACTCTTACCTCATACTATGCTTTCTAATTATCTGATACTATGCACAAAATACTTAAATATCATAACATTTTTTCTATGATTTAAGCAGTATCTGAGAAAGAAAAAAATTAAGAATGAAAGGTTTTCTATTTTAACCAAATCCATTTGCTTTCACTGATAATGACTTTTAATGCTAGCCTAAATTACTGAATTGAATTCAGTCAAATATTTTTTTATTTTAATAAACTTTTTTCCTCTTTGATTTAAATAGAAGATTTCAATTTAAGAAATACACAACAAAAACATATTACAGATTATATGTAAGGAAATCTCAGATCATGACATCTGAATGAATTTGTAAATTACAATAGGACAATTTTTGAAAAATACAGTATTTGATTTTGCTGCTGCATAATCTAATTACTTGACATTTATTACATATGTATAAGATACTCAGTGTTAAAAAAAAAAGCTATACTTAAGATCCAAAGAAAGGCAAACAATAGGCAATTTGATTATTTAATGTCATTAAGTTAAGCAAATATAGTTAGAGAAATTCTTGCCATATTTTAAAGTCTCATCAAGTACAAATTAAAGCATTTACAGGGTAGGAGGCAGAGAATATAGTGATTTGCTATGTTCACATATCATTGTTTTTGTTATGCATTCCACAACCTTGCATTTAAACATTCTTCAAATAGAAAATAAATAATAAATAATCTCAGTTAGACTCTGATGCTCTGATCTTTACCACCTCTGGTGACATTAATGAAGTTGCAACTATAACTTAATTTCTCTTCTCCAGAAGATTGAGAAAACACTTTGACTGAGGGCATGTTGTTCTAACTACTTTGTGAGCTTGAGTAAATAAGGGGTCACAAAGAAGAAAAACTGTCAATAAAGCTATAATAAATCTCCATATTTTGATGTCATTAGTATTGAAAGTAATTATAAAAATAAAATAATAATCTCCTAATAACCAAACAAGTTCCCAACACTTACCACACACATATGACCTGTTTCATATGTCAAGTTAACCACTGCTGGTTTTGTGGACTAGACGCCACTGAGCTCACCAGTGTGGTCAGCGAATTAAAATAAACACAAAAGAGAGTACTATGTTTGCTAACTATACCTGAGCTTCTTCTTGTTGCTTTTTTAACTGTTCAAGCATCTGTTGAAATTCAGCCTCTTTCTGTTCAGCCTCCTCGAGTGTGGCCTGGTTCTGCTCCTCGTAGGCCATGGCCACCACAGCCAGGATCAAATTTATAAGGTAGAAGGAGCCCAGGAAAATCACCAGCACAAAAAATATCATGTATGTTTTCCCAGCAGCACGTAGTGTCTGCAAAATGGAAGAGATGTTTTGTTAAATTTTATACAAGATGTTGCAAGTTCACACACTCTAAGTAATAAAGTATTTTATAGAAATTCTCTTGATCTCAGTATTTCATGCTTCCCAGAAGAAACATATTATCTGTTCTCACCAGTTGATAAAGGTTTTCCCAGAAGTCTTGAGTCATGAGACGAAATAAGGACAAAAAAGCCCAACTAAACGTGTCAAAGCTTGTGTAGCCATAGTTGGGGTTTCGACCAGCTTTCACACAGATGTATCCTTCTGGACATTGGCTGAAAATATGTTAAAGCAAAGAGAGGACATCAGTAACTGCAAGTCTGCTGGCTGGCTTTCCAGTTTTTATAGATGCCAACGCCTATTTCATTTGACATTCGGGAAAGCAGATTTCTCTCACATTACCCAGCACTTAGCCCAATACAATGTGGACTGATTTTATATGGAAATGTGATAAATATAATAAGAAGAATCTATTGTCTATATGTGAATACCTCTGTGATTCATAGTTGTCATTACTATATTTATCACATCTCCATATAAAACCAGTCATCTTGTAATTAATATGCTTCAGGGACTTGCAGATATGAACATAAAAATAAATGTACACAGAAAAATAGATTTTCACTGAAGATATCTAGAGCCAGAAGCATGTGTGGTAGCAGAGAAGGATAACAAAAGGATGGGAGGGTGTGCCCATAGTGAAGATGTCGTATGTCCTTAATGATTACGCTGAACTGGCCTCATTATTGTGCCTGACACTTCTGCACTGCATGATCCGGAGCAGGTTTCCTAAACCTACTAAATTTGGGGCACCTCATAGGTAAGAAAAGCTTAATAACAATAACTGCTTCACAAATGTATACGAATTTATAATACGAATAAAATATTGTATGTATAACATTTAGTGCAGCATACACAATGAATTAAAATCAGTCTGTTTTACTCATCACTAGGATCTGAAATAAAGGCAGTACAACATTTGTCACATGAGCAAAATGCAAAGCCTATTACCATTCAGAACTTTGCTACATGTACTAGTTACTAAAGTTCACAATATCATCATACATAGAAAGAACATTAGAAGTCTATGATTCTAAAATCTTGCCAAATAGGAAAAGGTAACTCTTTCTCTGAATTTACCTAGGCTTCAGCTGCAGGTGCAATACTTCTTAATAACAAACATTCATATGATGTCAATCATAATAATTAAGCACACTTATTTAGTGCCATAATAGCTATAAATGTAAGCCATTTAATTCTCATGGCTGACCTATTAATATACTCAGTTATCAAATAAGGAAACTGTAAGTGGAGTAGAACTGACATTACATGGTGGAGTCAGGATTTGAATTCATGCAAATTCTCTAGTTCATGTCCTTAACCACTTTGCTAAAATATTCTAGACATACACTCACTGTTCCTCAGATATTGAGATTATCTTCAAAGACTGTACATTTTAAGCCATGAAGACCACATTAACATATATACAATATAACTCTTACAAAAGTACATACTTATGAATTCTATTAACTTAAGCTTCTTATATATATGTACTGCTTTTCTATTTTCCATTGAATTAATTTGTAAGATCAGCTGTGACCTAGTATGGACACATAATTGCTACATATGAATGTCTGAAGGAAGTGAGAAGCCACACTTATCCCAGCTATTTTGAGAGTCAGCATAAAGTGTAATTTATGGAGGGCTTTGAATGAGGAGTGGGCAGGTGCCAGGTGGGTGGGAGGTGGCAGGTTATTGAGGCCAGTGGAGCAGTGCAGACAATACAATACAATAAATATAATAAATACAATACAATAAATACAATAAATACAATTCATCAATATAACATCACTTACCCTGCATCTGAGCTGTTGCCACAAAGCAGAGCATCATTTTGCCCTTCCAAAAAATAAAAGTGGCCTATTTGAAGAGTGAGGAATAGAAAGAGTTATTTAAAAGCCTTCAAAATACTTCATCCATTGTGTCTAGATAGTAAAACACAATTTTCAACCATAATGAAATGGATAAAATAATAATGTATATGACTAAATGAAAATATTTTAAAAACAACTGACTGCTAAACAAATATCAAAATATAACATTTTTAATTTAAAAAATGTTTAGAAAATCTGTTTTAAAAAGAAAGACATTTTGAATGAAATTATTATATCATTCTCATGTCAGCATTTATTGCAAATATAAACTCAAATTGCTTGAGATACTTCAAAAAAGAGCTGTCAAATTATGGTAAACTGTTTTCTTGGCAGAAAAAGTAAGAGAAAGAGAAGCTTTGTTGCTTCTGAATTCTCCCATGTGAATAAAATTTTACTTTACAAATGCTTTTTGCTTGAACTCCCAATGGAGTTAGACATTTTTTCCTATCAATTTTAACTTAATTTCCTGTGAAAAGTGGCCTTAAATGTTTTCTCTCCATGATGCTGTAAATAAGTGTTTTGTTTTGGCTTAATCACAATCTTTCAAATTAACATAATAAATAGAACTACCTTATGATCCAGCAATTCCAATTCTGGGTATTTATCCAAAGAATTCCAAAACACTAATTCAAAAAATTAATGCACCCTTATGTTCACTGTAGCATTGTTCACAATAGTCAAGATATGGAAGCAACCTAAAAGCCTATCAATAAATAATTGGATAAAGAAGCTGTGGTACATTTACACAATGGAGTGCTACATGGCCATAAAGAAGAATAAAATCGTACCTTTTGTAACAACAGGGATGGAACTAGAAGATATCATACTAAGCGAATAAGACTGAGAAAGACAAATACCATATGATCTCAATTATATGTGGAATCTAAAGAACAGAATAAATGAACAATCAAAACAGAAAAAACCTCATGGACAGAGACAATAGTTTGGTGGCTGCTGGGGGTGGGGGAGAGGTTGGGGGAAAGGGATGAAGGAGGGAGGAGGGGGATTCAAGTATATGGTGATGAAAAAAAGAAACTGATTCTGGATGGTGAGCTCATGATGCAACACATAGATGATGTATTATAAAATTGTACACCTAGAACCAGTGTAATTTTACTAACCAAGTTCACCCCAATAAATTTAATAATAATAATAATAATAAAACAATGAACAAACTAAATTGTTTCTTTGAAGATATGTATTATCTATGTACAAGAACTGTCTGGAAAAAATCAGCCATAAATGCCTCTATTTTTCATATTACATGGCTGGATACTTTCTAGACAGCCCTAGTATATTATATCTAGTTTCTATCTTAGGGAATATCTTACATATAGCTTTAATAAGTTGCAAAGAGGATCTCAAGAAACATATATACATAAACATACATATTTACATAGTCACATGCAAACACACACACTAAAACACATACATATTCCCCACAAAAAAGATTATTATGGTTGTTTTAGGAATACTTAAAGTCTATATTCAAGGAATATACTAATAAATTATGCAGGAAAATCTGAGTCATAGCTATACAGAAAGTTTTAGATCCTTACTTTGCAACATATATTAAA